>SNQJ01S0015788.1:124538-136952 GCA_010110895.2 Picea sitchensis
AAATGTTTTTTTTCGCCAGTGTAAGGGGGTCAGACTAGGGCGTGGCCATACAGACAGGGCACAATGTTTGAGACAAATTCCCATGAATTAATTTCATGTGCGAGCATAGAAACCGAGCTGAATTTTCTCAGCGGCATGGAAGTTCTAGACTCAAATTGACACATAGAGACAATCGTTTTTTGGGTAATTCGAGGCCACAAATCTAGTGTTGTTGTTTTTTTTTTCTGATCTGAGCAAAGCTTCTGCAACTTAACTCTAGAATGAGGTATACTTATGTATTTTTCCAAATTCTTTTGCTGAGATAATAAAAAGGCCTACCCATTTGAGAGTAGGACCCGGAGACGTAGTCCACCAGGGATGAACTCCGTTATCAATTTTGTGTGTTCATATTTGATGCTTATGTCTCTTCATTATTGATCTTTTCCTTCTTTATGTTGCACTTTAATTTATGCTCATTTAATACAATTCTTTATAAGTCACATCGATGAAATGATCCCGGATCATGTTGGTATCATAGCAAGGTTCTTTGACTTGAATTGTTGAGTGTGAATTCTTACTAGGGCCAAGCATAAGCAGGTGAAGGAACTCTTAATACTTTCAATCTCTAAGTTGGTTGTGTATCCCAAAGGAATACAATAGTCAAAGAGGACAAACATGATGAACAAGAGAAAACTTCCATATGGTATTTTATCGCATGTCAGAAATGGTCGAGAAAATGTATGGAGACTACAAGAAGAGGATGAAGAATAAAGTGAAGAAAAAGGAAGCACAAACATATGATGATGCTTTAGTGAATCAAGGGGTTGGAGGCGACCCTCCTGAGCCTCCATCTTGACCATCAATTTCTATCTCTTCTTCCTTTGAGCATTCTCATCATTCTCATAATTCTAGCTATAAAAATTCTTTTAAGAAACCATTATTCAAGCTTGATGTGATTTTTTTTTACCTATGTTTAATGGAGATGCTAATCTTGAAAAGATAGATAATTGGATCTGACAAGTTGAAGTGTATTGTCGTGTTCAACAGATTGATGAGGAGGAAGTTAAAGTGAAATTGGCTTCTCTTCAGTTGGAAGGCACCGCTCTCATATGGTGGGAGAGTAAACTTCAGGACATAAGTAAGTGTGGTAATCTTCTTTCCTCATGGTCAGAATTTAAATCAACGATAAGAAAGCAATATTATCCATTGGATTAATTACATAAAGAAATGATGGAATGACAAACTTTAAGACAAGGGTCAAACTATACAAAGTTTCACACAATAATTTAGGAAGAAATATCTTCCACTAAACATTCCTTTGGATTCTTATGAAACTTTAATGAAGTATATTGGTGCGCTTCACAGTTATATTCATCATACTTTGCTATTTTTTAAACCCACCAATCTTGACGAATTTTGTGTGCAATCCACTCACCTTGAGAATAGGGGAAAGCATGTTCAAGAAGATCCCACAAAGAAACCTTCCAATCTCCCACATAAGCAGTTTAAGAAGTTTAGAAGGAAGAACAAAAATATTGCCACTGTAAAGAGAGAAGAAGGAAAGCCATCTTGGACTCATTGCAAAACGAGTGGTCATGATGATGAACACTATTGAAAACTACATCTAGAGAAGAGAGTGAAATAGTTCGGTGGAAAGGGGAAGACAAACATCATTTCTACATTGCAACAAGATATTGGTTTTGATTTAGGAGACGAAGAAAAGATCACAACGGTTGGAGTACAAGGTAAAGATTCCCTTCATGCTAGTTCAAATTCCAATAATGAATCTCATGATGATGAAAGAAAGAGGAATGAATTATTTCATATAAGAGTTGTATCTAAACACACTAAGATAGATACATTATTTGATTTGGGTTCCCAAGTAAACTTGATATCTGAAGCACTTGTCAAAAAGATGGGTCTTGAAACTAAACCACATCCAAAGCCTTATCCTCTTGGTTGGGCATGTGATAAAGAAAAATTTAATGTCACCAAGCAATGCAGGGTCAGATTTGTTATTGCTTCAAAGTTGATTGATGAAGTGGATTTGGATGTTGTATCACTTGATATATGTGGCATAGTGTTGGGGAGTCCTTATCTTTATGATAGAAAAGCAGTCTTCTTTTGTCACGAGAACATATATCACCTTACTAAAGGGGGAGTACAATATATTGTTAGAGCCCACATCATGAGGGTAAACACAACACTTGTTAGTGCAGGACAAATGAAGAGACTCTTAAACACTAATACGAGATATGTACTCATGGTTGTAAGGGAAAAGGATGTCGAAACATCTGATGCTTTTCAAGGATGTGATCCTTCTCATAAGAAAGAATGAATTGATATTGTTTCTAAGTATGATGATATTTTCTAGGAACCAAATGGATTACCTCCTAAGAGGGAAATCCAACATGAAATACATCTTCAGAAGGATTCTCCTCTTCCTAATGTGCATGTATAGGATGTCAGTTGTAGAGATGACAGAGATCAAAAAGAAGGTACAAGGATTATTGGATCAAGGGGTCATCGGGCCCAGCTCATCTCCTTGTGGTTCTCTGATTTTGATGGTGCCAAAGAAGGATGACACATGGAGAATGTGTGTCGATTACTGAGATTTAAATAAAATCATAGTGAAAAATCGATACCATCTTCCTCGTATAGATGATTTACTTGATCAATTAAAAGATGTTGTTTATTTCACTAAGTTGGATTTGCGTAGTGGATGCAGAACATGATGCATGGAAAACTTCCTTTAAAACCAAACAATGATTGTTTGAGTGGTTATTTATGTCGTTTTGGCTTTGTAATACTCTAACAACCTTCATGCATGTGATGAATGATGTATTCAAGCCATTTCTAGATGATTTTGTGATTTTATATTTAGAAAACAATAGTGTATTTAGTGGGACTTGGGATGAACATGTAAGTCATGTAAAGAAAGTATTGGATACTTTGCAAAGGGAAAATTTGTATGTAAAATTATCCAAAAATGAATTTGGTAAGACTGCACTTGTATACTTAGGTCATATTATAAGAGGAGAAAAATTGAAAATTGATCCTTCCAAGATTGATATAATTGTAAATTGGCCAGAGCCCAAAAGTGTAACCGAAATACAGAGCTTCTTAGGTGCAGTCCAGTATTGGAGGACATTAATTTCAAACTTATCTTTTATTGCAGCTCCTTTGCATGCCTTAACCAGTGTGAAGAATACTTTTCAGTGGGGAGGAAAAAAAAAATTGAAACTTTAAAGGAAAATATCAATACTACACCAGTATTAGCACTGTTGAATCTTCAATATCCTTTCGAGATCAATATAGATGCCAACAGGTATGCCATGGGTGCAATATTGATGCAATATCATAATCCTATATGTTACCACTCTGAAAATTTTAATCAAGATGTTGTTAACTATCCTGTGTATGTTAAAGATTTGTATGCATTAGTTCAAAGCGTAAAGAAATGGAAGCACTACTTGTTAGGGAAGGAAACAATCATACATATAGATCATCAACCCTTACAGTATCTCCAAGGACAAACCAATCTACAACAATCTTGACATTACACATGGATGGGTTTTCTTCAACAATTTCATTTGGTAATCAAATACAAAAAGGGTACGAGTGACAAGGTAGTTGATATGATTTCTAGACCTCTTATTGTTGCTTCTATTATTTTGAAGAATGCTTCTTTATCTCATGATAGATATGTGGAAAAATATGTTGTTGATGAAGATTTTAAAGAAGTATTTGAGAAGCTAACCCATGGTGCATAGGTAGAGAACTATTTTTTGCATGGAAAACTACTCTACGATCTTGGAAAGCTATGTATTCCTACAAGTGAATGAGTCCATGTAATATGAGAAGCTCACACTTCTCTTGTGTCTAGGAATTTTGGGGTAGGAAAAACTATGACTCATCTGCAGATATTTTGTTACTGGCCTTAGATGAAAGAAATTGTAACTAAATATGTAAAGGGGTCTGTGATGTGTTCTACTTGTAAGCCCACTAATAGAAAATTGGGGCTATACTCACCACTTCCTATTCCATCTCATCCATGGGAAAGTATCTCCATGGATTTTGTAGGGGGTTTACCAATGTCGAAAAGGGGTCATGACTACTTGTATGTTGTAGTGGATAGGTTCAGTAAGATGTGTACCTTAATGCCATGTAAAAAGCAGATCACTACTGAGAATACTGCTAATCTCTTCTTTCAATATGTTTGGGTTCACTTTGGGTTACCCACATACATTATCTCGGATCAAGATACTCAATTCCTTGGGTATTTTTGGACAAGATTGTGGATAATGATGGACACCAAGTTGAAGAGGAGCATTTCTTTCCATCCACAAACTGATGAACTGATAGAGTTTGTTAGCCAAACAATAATACTTTTTCTTTGAGGTTACTGCAACAAGCATCCCAAGTTATGGGATGAATATATACCCTATGTGCAACATGCTTACAATCGAGCCTTACATTCCTCCACTCAGTGTTCACCTTTTTAGACATATTTTGGGTGTTTTCCTAAGGTTCCTTTGGACTTGATGTATGGGAGAGATGTCGATTCAAATGAACAATGAAAAAAAGATAGAGCCTATAAGTTCATTCAGAGTATCCAGCGGGTACATCAAGAAGTCAGAGAACAGTTGGAGAAAATTCAATCACAGTATAAAGCTTGGAATGAAAAACACAGGGTTGCTCATCAGTTCCAGGTTGGAGACCAAGTATGGCTTCAAAACAACAAAGAGAGATTGAAGGGTGAAGGAAAGAAACTCAAGCCCATCTGATATGGACCCTTCACTATTTTGGAGAAAAGTGGTACCAATTCTTTTCATCTAGATCTTCCACCTTATATGCAGATCTACTCAGTTGTAAATGTGGAAAACTTGAAACTTTTTTATCCTCCCATTATCATGGATCAGGATGAGGAAGTTCCAATACCTTTAGTTGATGAGTTTTCTCCTGAGTACTTGGATGAGTTGAAGGAAGATATCATCTTGGACAGAAGGATGAGGACTTCATGCTGGGGTGATGTTGATTATCTTTGAGTGGGATTAAAGGGAACACATCCAAGCAAGGCAAAGTGGATTGAGAAGGACAAGGTGAGGGAACTCTTCCCTCAGTTATTTGTTGATTAATGAAAGATTTTGGTGGTCCAAAAATATCTCAGTGGGAAGGCGTGATCCAAAAAGGATCTAGAGAAGACTAAGGATAACTCAGAATTCATAGAAGCAACTCGGGAAGCTCAGAATGGCCTTAGCAGATAGAGAAAGGGAAAAAAATCAAAGTCCTCAAAACTCAATGAAATTGACATCATCACGAAGAGTGTGTCACAATATTTCCAACGACGAAAATGACTCATCAAATGATGTTACAGATCAAAATATATTTTCATTCAAAGTTTTGTTCAACCTAGCTCAGTCAGCAAGGTTGAGTCAGCATCCATACTGCTGACGTCAACACTAGTATAGATGACAACATCATCAGTACAATATACATGGAACACGTAAAGGGTGACATGTGTCATGTTGACATCAACATGGTGATGTGGCAGAACCAGAGGCTGCCACGTGTCACTCATTTTTGGACTTTTTGGGAAATTTTTTGGACCAATGAAAAGGTGCCACATGGCATTCCATACAGCCATGTGGCAGACCATACTGCGATCTCTCAGGTGATGTGGAAAGTTCACAGAACAAGATGACGTGGTAGTGACTGTGCAAGAAGTGGTGACATGGGCCAATGAAAGGATGCCATGTGGCCCAGTCATGGGCTTCCACATGGCATCAGGCAAATGCATAAGGACGCCCAACATCTGGATTTCCAAAAATTGGCAGGGTTGGCTAACGCCAACCCCCAATCTGCAAAATTTGATAGTATTCCACCAAATCTGGCTGGATATAACCACACCACCACACTTAACCATATCCGCCAACTTAACTGATTCTTCCAAATTCTTCTCCAAAGCCATCAAACACACACACACACACACACACACACACACATATATATATAACGTTGTAACCATATGCCAAAAATGGGAGGCCTGTGGGTTCGACCCCGGGATCTCCCCTATCACCTCCTCCTTTGCAATGTCCTCCAACTGTTTGGGATGGGGTGTGACTTGGTAAATTCTTCCCCCATTATTACTTAAAGTTGTTTTTTTCCAACGTACGGGGGTCAGACCAGAGCACAGTCATATGGACAGGGCACGATTTTTGAGATAGATTCCCATGAATTAATTGTAGGTGCAGGAACATAAATCGAGGTGAATTTCTTCAGGGGTGTGTAAGTTACATACTTATATCAAGACGTGGAGACAGTTATTTTTGGGTAATTTGAGGCCACAAATTCAGTGGTGTTGTTTTTTTTCTGATCTGAGAAAATCTTATGCATCTTAATTCTAGAATGCGGTATACTTATGTATTTTTCCAAATTCTTTTGTTGAGTTAATAAAAAATTCTACCCATTTGAGAGAAGGACCTGGAGATGTAGTTCATTAGGGATGAACTCCATTATCAAGTTTTTGTGTTCAGATTTGATTCTTATGTCTCTTCATTATTGATCTTTTCCTTCTTTATGGTGCACTTTAATTTATGTTCATTTAATACAATTCTTTATAAGTCACATCGATGAAAAGATCTTGAATCACACATCATATACCTTGTCGACATGCCACATCACCTTCCATGTCATCATGCCACATCATATACCATGTGGATCTATAGGACACATCGTCTGCCACATCATTCGAACACAATGATAATACAAAAATTCCAAGGGCCATAACTTTGTGACCTCAAGTTTAAATGAGAAAAAAATTATATCGATGGAAATATATCAATGAGTAGAAGATGATGGTGACATTAAAATTAGGAAATGATGATGTTGAATGAATACAATTTTTAATAATCTCTAGCTCCTTCTTTACTCACTTTTTTTTTTTTCCTTGTTTTTCTTAGACTCCTAGTCGTCATTATTTATCTTATTTCTTACAAATGTGCAAAAGTGTACAAATGTGATAAAATCAAAGTTAACTAATAACAAATTGTTAAAAATTCATAATACAAGAAAAAATTTAGAAGGGTCCCTATTATTTTATGAAGAACTCGTATCATAATGGGGGTTGGTTGTACAAGCTACAATAGATCCCTGCTAGATTTCCTTCTATATGTAGACATGATTGATCCCGTGAACACCCCATATTATCAACAATGAAGTATTACTTTTGGTTAGCAAATGTAAAACCAATTCAGGAAATGAAATGCATGCTAACCTTTAAAAAACAAAATCCTTATCTATAAATTCTAGGCTTAGTGACCATGATAATCCTAAAATCAAGTGGGAAGGATTTCAACGTACGAATGTCAAGAACCCTAGTTTTCTTACTCAAATTTAAGAAGAGGGTCCAAAACCTGTGCACTGGGTGGTGATTTCATAGTCATAGACTCCGAGGAGTGATTCTCACTCATTTGTATCAAGGAATTAACAATATGAGAGAGGCATGTGATCCCTTTATGGCATAATATGAGAGATTACCATGCAGGAAGAAGAGGAATTAAAACATGGTCTGTGTGTTGGCTCAAAATACCTCTCGAGTGGTCAATATTTTTTTAAAATAAATGAGTGTGGGGTTTGTTTTGGAGAAGGGAAAGTGAGAAAATGGTAGTATATTCATGTAATAGATAGGGACAAATATTTGGAAAGTAGCTAGAAAAGTCGAGAAATAAAAAAATAAATGGGAACAAATTAGGATTAGAACATCAACACATGACCTTAATGGGACATGGTTAGCAATTACAAGATGGATTTTGTCTTTGTGTGATTTTACCATTCCCTTCCATACCGTAATTTAACCTTGAATGATTTCTCTTTTCTTTTATTTATTAAACAAAATGGGGTTTTGATGCATACCTATTAACCATTCTTGAGATGGTTGAAATGGGATTTTCATGTGGATGATAGCTAAGAGTTTTTGGTGTTCTTCGATGAATCCTGGGAAAATGTGAATTATTGGTGTTGGAACAGTGTTGAGTGGTGAATGGATTGAGTTTTCAGGGTTTAAAATGAAATTTTGGGTGTGAAAATTGATGAAACACAATTGTATGTGTGTTTTAAGTTATTCTATGTCACCCCCCACACTTGCACGTCTAAGTTCATGGGTCCTACTGTATTGGTGGGTCAATTTATTTTCTTCAACGATGTATTGACGAGAGATGAATATCTTTCACCAATGTATTGTTGAAGAATAAAGATATCAGGACATAGACATATCAACAAGAAAAGTGAATCATTCACTGACATATAGTCATGAAGGGAAGATATCAAACTATCGATGTATCAATGAGAGAATTCAATCATTCACTGACATATTGGAAAAATAAGGAAATTGTTGACTGACGTATTGGTGTTGGGGGAAATTATTGGAGTGCTGACATAATGGTGAAGAAAGATAATATCTCATTGGTGTATTGGTGGATAAAGAAGATGTCTAGTTGATGTATCAACAAAAGGAAAGGATTATGGAGCATCACTTTGTTGATGAATAAAAGGATCTACCACTGGTGTATCGATGGAGGAAGGAAATGTCATGTTGATGCATCGAAAAAAAAGGAAAATGTTGAACTGCAGATGTATTGTCGAGCAATCTAAATATTGTGTCGACACATCCTGTATCAACGAGTGATGTACATATTCCATCAATACACATTGTATCAATAAAAAATGTGTATCTTCCACTAACATGCTATGTATTGGAGCTCAATGGAAATATTCACATCAAATTTGGTTAATTTTGCTAGAAATGGAAGTATAGGGTTGAGATATTGAAGGAGGTTTACGAGTGTAAAGAATTAAGATTAAAAATGAAATAAAATTAAACAAATCATATATACGAAATAGGAAAAATTATGCTTGGTTATGCATAGATCAAGGTTCCATCAGCAGTTAAGGTTCTGCACCTAGGTCAGGGTTCTACACCTAGAGACCAAAAATTAAAACAAAGCATATCATGTGTGTTGCAAATACCTAGATGTTGAGTCAAGTAGACACTTCCAATCAAGATCGAGATTGTGCGAATTTGAGTAAAAAAAATGGCAAGCAAGCAGTGGATAAAGGGACGACACATCACATGACACATTAATGCCATGGTAACACCCAAGGATGATTTTAGGGGCTAGATTTCTCTCATGGGCTAATTTTCCATGGTTTTTCCCAAAAAAATATTTTCCATTCTAAAAATGATTTGCCCAAATTCTATGGGATCAAATTATTTTACCTTAAAAATCGCCAAAAATTTATACAAACTATATAAAATCCATAGAAATTTGAATAATTTTACAAAAATATTGTCGAACATTTATAGTTTCATATGAAGGATTAATAATATTCACCAAGGTTTCTAGATTTTAAAATAAATTTCCATCCTTAAAATCATCCATGGTAACACCACATCAACACCCCTAAGGGTGACCAATAGGATGGAAACGAGTTTGGCGCTAGCTTGACACATAGGATATGTCAATACGATCAAGGAGAAAACATGAAGTGAAAAATCAATGGATGAAGTCTGATTGGCTTCGAAATATTATGGTTGGGAGGAATAAGAAACCAGATAAGTGAGGTAATACGATAGGCTTCATGGGAAACATAACCTAAATTGAACACTATGATGGAGCATGTATGCTAAGACAATATGATTGGCTCATGGGATTTTGGGTTTTGGGAATTAGGATGATCAAATTTAGTCTAACTTCCCAATGTGAAGAGTCCAAAAAGGTGGATTTGATAGAATTACAGGATTTGGATCTTAGGGGAAACTATGAGAAAATGGTAAAAAATCTCCTTGATGGGGAAGAGCCCAATGAGGTAGGTCTAATGGTCAAGGTTCCATCCATGTAATACAATACAATAAAATTTATTCCTTGGAATAAAACATAGAAAATAATGCAATAGTGATAAAAGAAAATATGGTTGAGGTTCAGGAAAGACAAGGCTTAATTCTGAATGTTGAATTTAATAAGGATCCAGATATTAATTAGATATAATCCTGGCCAAGAGGAACAAGATCAAGGGATTCCCACATATATTTCAAGGCTAAAGATTTCATGTAAAGGCAGTGACTCAACAACCCTTTTCCTGCAACCATAGAGAGAATAATATATGTTATGCAAGGAAGAAGATACTTTCCAGTTTGTCATAAATATTATATTATTTTCCTTTACCTTCAACAAACTTACGAATAAGTGTTGGATTTGTTTTCAGAATGAAGAAATAAAAAGAATAAGGTTTTTAAATATAATAATCCATGGTCTAGTCCTTTCATAAACAACTTGTTTTTGTAAATAAATTTCATGAAAGTTGCGTGTATCTAATCTCAAACTCATAGAAAGGATTAATGATATTGTGATTCTAGTTAATATTTTAAAGCTAAAGAATATGATTAGCATATGAGATATTGAGCATAAACGATGACATCAGATACAACATGTAAGCATGAGGATCTAGAATGCATATATGTTATTCATTTAAGTCATCCATTCATAAAGTCCTCAAAAACAAACTCATTCAAGGCATAGAATAGAACATCAAACTCTAAAATCATATAGGAACATCAAATACTTCAAAATTTGCAAAATGTCCCAAAGATGACTTGTCAATTTCATCATACAAATATCCATGAAGCATCATAAGTCAAAAATCACTATGAATAACATTTGAAAGTATAAGATCAAAAGGATCAGTAAACCTCCATCAAATACAAATCAATAAAGATCCAAACTACCAAGTCTCTCAATGTAGGTAAAGAATAATCATTAAGCTTATACTAGTAGAGGATTAGGCATTAGAGTTGAAATTTTAGTAAGGGGGGGCTTTCCTTTCTCTTATAAAAGCAAAGTGAAAGGGAGATTGTTGTGGCCAAAACACAACCCTCATGGTATCGGGCCGCAGTTTTTTTTTGTGGGTCGATGTATTGAAGAAAGAAATTTATTTGTGGGTTGATAAAAAAAAAATCCGATACACTAGAGAAAAAATAATAATTTAGGGTCGATACATGCTAGAGGAAAGAAAAACGAAGAGCAATACATATACAAAAATCAGAGAAAAAACAATTTTGGAGTTCAATACATTGGAGCCAAAGATGTTTTTATGACTGATGTTTTAGACCCAAATATTATTTTTATGAGTGATGTTTCAGGGTAAGAAAAGATTTAAAGGGTCGATAAAATTAAGAGGTGGTTGATACATGCGAGAGGGGGGGAGTTGATATAATATTAAAGGGGGGGGACAAGGTTGATATATATTTTGGTTTATTCTTTTTTTGATGTGATAGGTCAAGGTGGGTTTTGGTGCAACTCAATTTAACCTAAGAAATCCATAAATTACCTATACGATGCCTGATTGATATTTCATTTTTTGCAATGTGGAAATAACAGGAAGAGTTTTCCAATGAGGGGACTTACAACTCCATTCAAACATTTTAGCAGCTTCACGATTAACAAGGTTCATTTCACAGGAAATCCTCAGTGAACGTTTTTGTACTTTTGGACCTTGGATTCCAATTCCATAAGAGGTGTTGGATTCGTAATCTTGCAAATATTATAGTAGGCCTACTTTAGAGATGAAAAGTTCACTTTGACTAGTACCCATAATTATGAGAAAAATCATTTTTTAATAAAAGTTTGGGCCCCCCATTCTTTCCACTGCTTTACTCGAATTTAGTTCTATCAATTCCTTTGACATCTACATTATATAGGACTTCAATATGTCCATTGGAAATGAGGTCATACATTAGTATATAAGGTATATTATCATGAAAACAACCAACTAACCTTTGGATTACTTTGTACTTGGTATTTGCGAGTACCAATTCTTTTCCGTGAAGCAATCCAGAGCTAGCATGTTTCTTCCAGATGTTGCAATCAACTCAAATAATGATATATGGAAATTTTAGGGTGATGCAAGAGCATCGGTCCACCTCAGAAATGCGCTAGAAATCCAGTGCATCAACGCACAAGGAGGAATGAGTTCTGGGGAAAGAGAGGCACCATCCCTCTCATTTTGAACCCAATTTAAAAATTTAAATGTAATTAAATGGAATTAATGTTTGAGGTCTCAGGGAAATCTGAGCCTCTATCTTTGTATAGGATGAGTAATTGTAATGGGAAATGTCACCTTTAATGGCTAGCGGGTAGATAGATTTAGATCTGATTCAAATTTTATAGGAGTTAATTTTCCTTTAATGCGAGTAGCTAGAGGGAAGGCTTGAGGAGCCCCTCTTTTGTAAAAATCTCTTTTATTGGAAATTAATTAGTATGAGTAAGTTGTTGATGAGCGAGTTGAGAGAGATCAAGAGAGGAGAGAAAGTGCTAAAGACTTTGTTGTAGTCCATCCTTTGTAAATATTTGTACAGAAGCATTCAAAATTAATACAAAA
>SNQJ01S0015788.1:162101-172811 GCA_010110895.2 Picea sitchensis
TTCTATATTCTAACACAACTATCTGAAATAATAGAGGCATAGAGTATATGAGACTCATGAAGCTTCCAATAGAAGAGCTCATCTCCATCGTTGATCTCAGTGGGAAGGTTTCACCAGATCCTGCACTCTAGAGGAAATACACTCCGGGGAAAAGTCGGAAGCATGGAGAGAGAACATCTGGAGGCTCGAAGGCTGAAGCCCGGAGTATATCCTCACCATTGGACGGGCAACACGTGTCAAAATATATGGAGGTTTGGAGCCTTAGTACTCTATAGGTTTTTGCGAAGTGGAGTATTTGGATGAGAATTTTTCAGAGTCTTGAAGGTCAGGGACACATCCTAGCCATTGATTAGAGTGGACAAATGGCAGTCGATTAGACCCTCAATTAGTTTAAGGGTTCATAGGAAACACAGGTTGCAACAACTAGGAATCCCAAAGTTTGGTGTCCCAGAGTCGATCAGGGTCATTGATCTTTGAGATCACTGGAGTTGTCTGATCAGTCATTTCGACGTTCAACACTCCATGTGCATTGTGTGTGTTAGCACTTTGGGTCTACCAAAGGCTAGAGTCCTGAAGTAAATCCCAGTCGTTGAATGTTGAGGAGTTGTGGTCCATTGATATTTTTTGTCATTCAGCGCTCAACCATTTCAACATTTCAGTGTTGGGAGATATAAAATGTCATGTTGTGTGGATGAACAAAATAAATCGTCGAATCCCGAAGAGAAGGAATCAAGACTATCCATCTGGTGGAGATTGAGAGTCATCGATTTGATACTTGGGAGAAATTTCATTTTCAACGATCGACACTTTGAGAGCATTGTGCATGTTATAAGAGATCAAAAATTGTCGAAGCTCGAGATCCGAAAAAAAGCTTTGAACCATAAATATCTATGCCTATTGAGAACCGTCGATCTCGGTGCCTATTGAGAACTGTTGATCTTGCTACCTATTGTTTTTTGGCAGTTCGCAATTTTTGTGCATTCGGAGGAGATAAGGGGTAAGAAAGGTAGATATTCGAAGCCCAAAGAGCTAAAATAACACGTTTTTCTTGGTTTCTAGTCACAACCCAGGGTCATGTGCAGTTCCATCGTAGTGAAAAGGGCTAGGGGCCTGAATTCGATTTGAGAAGCAAAGGGGCTTAGTAAGAGCCCGCAGGTTCATTATTGGACCTACACATGGAAAATTAAGGACCTATGTTTGATAATGGGGGCTCAGCAGAGCCTGAATAGCCGATTTGGCTCCCGATTGTGAATGATCCTAGACTAGGAGGTCACACAGAACCTAGGAGAGGGTGGGGTATGCATCGCATGGTCAGGGTTAGTCAAATATCCAAGAGGAACAAAACACATGCATATATGACACATGAAATAAATACCTCTTGCAATGTAAGTAAACTCAACAAGCCTATTGCCACACTCAATCACAACTAATGGCATAAATCAAACAATAAGAAATCATACACAAGTAATCCATTCAACCAACAGATGCTCAACAATTAAAATTTGAGAGAACATGGATAATGGGTGCAACAAGAAAAATATCTAAATTTGAAAATATTCTTTTGGGGAAGGAAATCCAACGAGCTTGGGGAAGGTGTTGAGACCTCAACAAGGTCTTATGCCAACTACCCCTTATTATTATATTATTATTTTCTATTACATAATGGGCCTATTATTTCATTTTAATAACATAGTGGGCCTATTCCAATATTAAGGACAAATTACATTCACATTATTCCCTTAGTTACCTCCATAGGTACCCCATATTACCCCATATTTGTTGGATAAATTTATGTTTCTGGCACACTAGTTTAGTATGAGTTAACCAACTAGTTCTATTTTAGACCATCACTATTATGCATGAATGCATTCCTAAGGAAAGCTAATTGCTTGATTTCTTTTCTTAATTATGGAATGTTCTTCCCTATATATGAGTGTATTCTACTCATTCATTGAATCATATTGATCATATTGATCATCATATGTATCAATCATTCATTGGTCAACACATTAGAGTAATGTGAATATATTTTATCATTATTACATATTGAATCTCTCATCCTTTCTTGATAAACTTTGTTTGTAATTGCTTTATATAGATCTACTGTGCAATTTTCGATGAAATGTTGACATGGTATCAGAGCTACACTTCTTGAATAAAGCTAGACAAGCTAGAGAAGAGGAAAATCAAAGTTTCGGTGAGCAAAAATTGTGTAATAGAGAGTGTCACGGCATTTTTTTGTCGAAAAGTGCAACAAGATTAAGTTGTCTCATTGTTATGGAAGTTTTCTCACCCTAGATACGCATAGGGGGTGACAATTCCAATTTTCATACTTTATCCTATAGCTAGGGGTGACATTATGGCTCTGTGTATGAAGGACAAGTGTGACAACCTCTTAAAATTCCTTTTTGTTCGCAGTGATTTCTCCCAAAATATTAAGTTTTTGAGGAAACGACCTTAAGGAGAAGTAAATAGACCCATTCTGCAAGTGGGTTTTCAACCGTTTAGTGAAATTCCTCACCATTTTCTCAAAAAGGAAGATGGAATATTGTATCCTGAAACTGATATGAATTCTCCACTTAAAGTGCCTTTTCTGCAGTGATTTCTCAGTTTTTCACCTACAGATTGAGGGTGAATTTTAAGGGTTCTTAGAAAAAGTGGGAGATATGGATACAACACCTATTCCACAGTCAAACTTGGTGGTAATACTCATACCATACAATTATTGTTATTGGAATCCCAAGGAAGAATTCCAACTCAGAAGGGAAGGACTGTACAAATTGAGTATGGGGACATAAATAGAACCTACATCAGAAATTGAGAATATGAGATGGGAGAAGTGAAAGGATGAAGCCACATGACTTATTCTTGAATCAATTTCAACTGATATATGGTTTCATGTTGTCGCATGCAAGACTCCGAACGAGATCTGGACCACCTTGGAAAGTCTGTTCAGAAAGAAGGATCAGATGAGAGGCCATATGCTTGAGGTAGAGTTGAATACTTTGGATCCTAAAAATTTTGATAATATACATGATTTCTTTACTAAGTTTAAATTTTGATATTGATCTTATCATCGTATGGTATTCATAAGTCTAAACAAGTGGACCATCTTATTCTAACAATCTTGGCCAAGCTAGTACCATAATATGTTGTCTATGTTTCCACTTTCCATTTTGGCATGTATCTTATGGGAACAAATTGGAAGATGCCTACCATGGATCAATTTGTTGATTCTCTCACACAAGTAGGAAAAACTCATTTAGATGGGCCTAATCAAGGATCCCAAAACATATGGACTCACCATGCATGATGGAAAAGGATCATCCAAATAGAATGGAAAGGAGAAACAAAACAAGGAGGGATATTCCAATCCCTTCAATGATTCTTCAGGTTCCAACAACTCTTCAAATTCCAAGAAGAAGAAGAATGGAAAGAAGTGCACTTACTGTAATAAACCAAATCATGAAGAATCTACTTGCATGAAGAATCAAATCGATCTTATGGAATAGATACTTTAGCAGAAAAACATTGGAAACTTCACTCTAGAAGGAGTCAAGAAGCAGAAGGAAGAAGATCCTGCTCCTAAGAAAGGTAATCATCATGCTCTTGTTGCAATTAATTCCTCACATAATTCATGGATTATAGATTTTAGTGCATGATATCACATGGAAACGAAAGAGAAAGTTTTTACTTCCTGACGTCCCTGCTCACAACCCCCTATTCTCATGGGGAATGATACTCTAGTGGAAGTATCAGGAGAGGGAAGAGTGGAACTCCATAATGGTAATTTTGAGAATGTTTTACATGTTCCAAAGATTTCTATGAATATTGTCCCAGTTTATCAGATCACTCAGAAAGGTAAAAAGGTTAATTTACATTAGATTCAGTTTTAGTAATCAACATGCATGACAATTCCATCATTGCAATTGATGAGGTGGATCATAATTCAAGGTTTTATAAATTCACTAAGTTATCTTATGATGACTCCTCTTTTATAATTACACATAAGGAGAGTACTTTGCATGCACCTCGAGTGCAACATGCAAATACTCTTGTGCTTCAATAAATTTCAAAAATCAGAGATGATTCCATACACTTGGATTTTGTACATGGAAATAAGTAGGTAGTACAACCAGATAAGAAGCCAACACCGAATCTTCAGCAGATTCCGAAGAGGGCGCAATACACACTTCAGGAAGCAAGTGGTCTTGCAGGAAATTCATTGGATTCGAGGAGGACTTGATCTCATCATGAGGATCCCTCTCATGTACTTTCATCTTTTGAACCAACAGTGCCCATGCATTGCTACATGGTTCAATATTCAAATCCACATACCTACATTAAGGATGTGGGAAATCCATTATGGAAAGAATCCATGCAGGAGGAGTCTGTCTCACTCCCAGAGAATCAGACTTGGGATCTAGTTCCACTTCCACCAAAATGGAATATTTTTAGGTGCATATGGGTCCACAAGATCAAGAGGTACAAGGCTAGATAGATTGCCAAAGGACTTTATCAGATTCATAAATATTTCTACATCTTCATGAATACTTTTAGTGAGTAGAATTTCCATACTTTATGTGATCATCTTGCAGTGAAGAACACAGTTTCCTAGCATCTATTATTTTATTCTTTTGATGCATTGTCTTCTTTTTTCGGGGGGGGGGTTTCCCACGTGGTTTTCCCTCTTTCCTCAATTTTATTCAATGTTCATTAATTTCATTGTACATGAGTACCTAATATGGCCTAGTAGCCAGGACTCATTTTTTACTCCATAGTGATGTTCGGGGGGGGTGTTGGAGAAATTTCTATTTTCAGCATGCCAGTTCAATGGGAGTTAACTGACTAGTTCTATTTTAGACCATCACTATTATGCATGCATGCATTCCTAAGGAAAGTTAATTCCTTGATTTATTTTCTTAATTATGGAATGTTTTGCCCTATATATGAGTGTATTCCACTCATCCATTTAATCATATTGATCATCATATGTATCAATCATTCATTGGTTAGCTCATTAGAGCAGTGTGAATATATATTTGCATTCTTCCATATTGAATCTCTCGTCCTTTCTTGATAATCTTTGTTTGTACTTTCTTTAGCTAGATCTCCTGTGCAGGTTTCGACGAAACATTGAAAATATTATCCTCCCTAGGTACATTACATTCCATCCCCCCTGACATGTTTCATCCTCGAAACAGGGGAAGAATCCATATAACATGACCTACTAAGAATTTTAGTCACTTTGTATCAGGCACAATCATTCATCCATCTTAGTGAAATGTGGACATGGGGTCCAACTATGGCATTTCCTTGATCTTGATTCTAGTTTTTTCTTGGGATCCATGTTTGTGTTCTGTTGCTATGATATATCCATGAATTTGTTTTAGTTCTCAATTTTCCTCCATACTAGTTGCTTCATTGGTTCCATGTTGATCCATAGTAATTTTGTTGATTCTCATTCCCTTTCCTTGACGAATGTTGTTTCTCTAAGTGGTGTAGGTGGTTATATACAACAACCTCATATATTGATTCTTCTTTCTTTGACTCTTAAACATGTATTTCCTCAGCTTCATATTCTCATTTATGCTCTTCCTTTCAATTTTCATTAATTTATTTTTTAGGCACTTCTTCTGACTCAACCCTAGACTCTTCATCTGATGTGTCATGAGGTACTACAATTTGTTTCCTTCCATGTACTTATTTATTGATGGAGTTACTTCACACACACCTAGGATTTATTTTTCCTAAGTTTTTTCCTTGTTTATTAGTCATAATTAGTCATTATCCAGTCTCCTATATTTTAGGGGAGAATATTCCACCTAGAGAATATTCTCTTTTAATTAGTCATTATCCAGTTTCCTATATTTTAGGGAGAATATTCCACCTAGAGAATATTCTCTTTAGCTGACACTTCATTGACTATTGAGTTGAGTTTAGATGTCGTGACAGTTTTGGCTCGCTCATGAAACATTGGGATCATCACCATGCTAATTAGGCCTTGCCTTGGTATCATCACCAAACTAGTGCATTAGCCTTTATTCCCTGAGTTTACTCCTCACTACTCTTTGTTCAATCAGTTAACTGGAGATTAGTTGACTAGTTAACTCAACTAGGTGGCAGTTCACTCCCATAACTGCCTGAGAGACTATACTAGGTGGAAGTTCACTCCTATAACTGCTATTGTGTGTCTATATCACTCTATACCACCACTATGGTGCATTGGTTCTCATCTAGTGCACACTCATTGAGCTATACAGAGTATATCATGTGTAAATTATTCATTATTCATAACGGTTAATTAGAATTCTTTCATTCTTTCTCTCCTTCTTCTTCTTTATCAAACTCTATCTGCAAATGTGTGTATTATTCTTTAGATATATCTATTATGCGCAGGTTCAACACATTTACATGGTATCAGAGCTGATGGAATTCTAAGCAAAAGCTACACCAAATTTTTTTGTAGGTACAAAAGATTGAAGACAGCGAAAAGATGGATTTCCAAAAGGAATCCATTCTTACACCTTAAAAATATTTTGCACGAAGGAAAAAATATCCATTCATCTCTGAACCATAGGGTTGTACAAGTTAACCTTTAATACAGATACAAAACTGACATCAGCCATAGAAAAATCCAAGTACTTAAATCGCATGGATGAGGCACTCAGAACAATTTGCAGTGTTATTTCTCCCGATCTCTTTTTTCATATATCTTCCTGTAAGACTCCCAATGAATCCTGTACCACCTTGGAAGGTCTCTTTGGAAAACATAATGAGATGAGGGGACACATGCTGGAGGTGGAGCTTCTCTCATTGGATCCAAAAAGATTCGAGAATATCCAAGATTTCTTTACAAAAATCAAGGATTTACTGTCGCAACTCAAAGCTTATGGGGTTGATAAATCGAAGGAGGATAAACAAATGGTTCTCACCATTCTCTCCAATCTTGGTCCTAAATTATTTTTATTCGTATCCACATTTCATTATGTCAGATTTTCCTCCTGAGCCACGTAGAAGATGCCTTCTCTTGAGGACTTTATCGAATCCCTAACACAAGAGAAAACCAAGCTCATTAACATGGGCACAATCAAAGACCCAAGGGCACATGCACTCACTATGCATGATGGCAGCCACAAATATCAGAAATCTAAAGATAAAGATAAAATGAAATCTCATACACATCCGAAGAAGGAAGGGTACACAAAACCCTTCACGGATGCCTCCGGATCCAAAGGGGAAAAGGGAAGAAAAGGGGAGAAAT
Source organism: Picea sitchensis (assembly GCA_010110895.2). NCBI lineage: Eukaryota > Viridiplantae > Streptophyta > Pinopsida > Pinales > Pinaceae > Picea > Picea sitchensis. Next base: position 169,366 of record SNQJ01S0015788.1, read on the forward strand.
GCATGTATTTTCACAAAGGATTCCATTCGGAATCCACATGCATGCAAAAAAAATAGATATTATGTCTCAAATACTTCAGCAAAACAACCTTGGAGATCGCATCTCCGAGGGTGCCAAGAAGAAGAAGCCAGAAGATCCGAATTCCAAGAAAGGCAATTCTAGCCATGCCTTGATTGCCATCAACTCCTCTCCTAATGCTTGGATATTTGATTCAGGAGAATCACATCATATGGCTGCATCAAAAGAATTATATTCTTCTTTGGATGCATGCAAAGGTCCTCTTATTCTAATGGGGGACAACTCTTTTGTCGAATTCACCGACAAAGGAAGGATTGAACTCACCAACAAAAGCTTCGAGAATGTGTTGCATGTACCCAAGATTTCTGTCAACCTTCTCTCCGTGTCTCAGATGATGAATTCCATAACTGGAATGAAATTAATACATACACCAAATTCTGTGGGCATCTACAACATGCAAACCAACTCCAGGATTTCTACTGGTGAGGTAAATCATTAGTCTAGATTGCATACATTTTCTGAATTCATTGAACCTAATTATGCTTTACTACTTACTCATGCTGATGAAAGTAGTATGATATGGCACGAAATATTTGGACATTTGAATTTTAGATACATGCAACAACTTAGCAAGAAAATATTGGTTGATGGTCTACCATACATCCATTTCTCCAAGGGAGTGTGTGAGGGATGTGTTCTCGGAAAACACCCTCAAGAGAAAACAAAGGAAAGTCTTAGCGAGCTTCCACACCTTTGGATATGATCCATAGTGACCTTATGGGTCCTTTTCCACATCCATCCATAATAAAAGTGAGGTTTGTTCTCATTTTTTTTTATGATTTCTCATGTTTTACTTGGATGTACTTTCTCAAGAAAAAATCTGAGGTCTTTCAACACCTCAAAGATTTCAAATCCCTGGTTGAGACACAGTCCGGAAAGAAGATCAAAGTCCTCTGAAATGATAATGGGGGAGAGTATGTGAATCATGAGATCCACAATATTTTCCATGAGACAGGGATTCAATTGCATTACACAATTCCCTATACTCCACAACAAAATGAAGTTGTTGAGTGAAAAAATAGATCTCTAAAGGAGATGGAATCTTGCATGTTTCATGCAAAGTCACTACCACAGAGACTATGGGATGAAGCACTTAATTGTGAAACACACATCTAAAATAGATCTCCCCATAGATCTATCAAGGATAAGACCCCCTACAAGGCTTGGAGTGGCCTCAAACCGGAAGTGACCCACTTTCGCATTTTTGGTTCACGTGAATGGGCCCATATTCCCTCTAAAAAGAGGAAGACACTTGATCCACAGAGCATCGAGTTCATTTTTTTGGATAAACCAACGATGTGAAGGGATATAGGCTTATTGATCTTTCCTCGTACCGTCTCATTATTGAGCGCAATGTCCAATTCGAGGAAATTGTCTCACATGCACCTCAACAACCGCATGCAGACACCTTCATTCTTCCACCTGTCCGAGATGATGAGCATGCACATGCCCACTCTTCTTCAAATGAGAGTTTTTATTCATAAGACTCAGATGATTAATATTCAAAGATAGTATAGTTGGATGTAGATTCAAAGCATCTAGATGCAGTTGTAGAGACAGAGAAGAGGCCCAAGTGGGAACAGACTACTCTTTAGGCTATAGGGGATATCGTTGGTGATCCAACTGATATTAGGAGGACTTGATCTGATTTCTAGGAGCCTCCTATTGCACTCACTACCACTGAACCATTTCCCTCCAGGAATATTTTCTTGGTTCAGTCTTCAGATCCATAGTCTTATGGTGAAGCTGCTGGAAATCCCTTTTGGGAATCCACCATGCAGGACGAGTACAACTCCCTCCTCGAGAACCAGACTTGGGATCTGGTTCCCCTTCCTTCTGGGAGGAAACTTGTCCGATGCATATGGGTCTACAGGACCAAGAGTGCATCAGATGGGAATATTAGAAGATACAAATCCAAGCCTGTTGCCAAAGGATTTCAACAGGTTCATGGTATTGAATATGATGAGACTTTCGTTCCTGTAGTGAAGATGGATTCCATACAATTGGTACTTTCCATTGTGGCAGCCAAAGGATGGGAAGTCCATCAGATGGACATGAAGAATGCATTTCTTCACGGTGATATATTTGAATAAATCTACATGGAGCATCCCCAGGGATTTATGCAGGACTCATCTTTCTTCTGTCGACTGAAGAAGTCCATTTATGGCCTTAAGAAGGCTCCGAGGGCATGGTATTCCAAGATGGACTCCTACCTGTTGTCACAGAACTTTGTACATTGTAAATCAGCCCCAAATGTCTACATGCTCAAGATGGATGATTCACTTCTACTTTTAGTTCTGTATGTCGATGATTTGATGATCACTGGGTGCTCGACTTCAGCGGTTGCTACAGTCAAGAGGATTCTACATGATAGGTTTTTTATGACAGACATGGGTCCACTACACTTCTTCCTTGGACTCGATATTAGTCAGGATGCATCATGAATCAAATTGTCTCAAGCCAAGTATGAACGAGATCTCCTTGAGAGATTTCACATGACAGACTGCAAGTCTGCTCTAACTCCTTTCCTATCAAGAGTCAAACTTGAGGATGGCGGGTAGACTCCACTGGTTGAAAACTCACTGTATAGATAGCTAGTGGGGAGATTGTTGTATCTCACACACTCCAGACCATACCTCTCATATGCAATTAGTGTAGTTTCCAGGTTCATTCAGGAGTCGCATGAGCTACATTGGAAAGTTGCAAAGCGTATCCTTCGATACGTTCATGGCACCATCACCTTTGGGATTCATTATGTAGCATACTCTACATTATATCTCATCGGGTTTACTGATTATGACTAGGTTGTCGATTACACTGATCGCAAGTCCACATCTGGTTACTCACTTAGTCTAGGTTATAGGCCTATCTATTGGTCGAGCAAGAAGCAAGATGTCATTTCTCTATCTTCAGTTGAGGCAGAGTACAGAGGGGTAGTTAACATAACCATTCAGGCTATGTGGCTACAAATTTTTCTCACTGAGTTGGGAATTAAGCTTCCTCAGTCGATCATCATCTGGTGTGACAACTAGAGCACTCAAAAGTTTTGCAGAGATCCATTTCAGAGGCAGAAGATGAAGCACATCGAGATCCACATCCACTACATCCAGGACTTATTACACGAGGGGATCATCGACATACAGTTATGTCCTTCAACAGAACAAACGACAAACATCTTCACCAAGACCTTCATTGAGCAGAAGTTTCATTCTCTGCGAAGTCATTTTGGAGTGAAGGACATAGTTTCCTAGCAACTGTAGTTCTTCCTTTTACATACCTTGTACCTTGAGGGTGGGTTTTTCCCTCTTTCCTCACTTTATGTTCAATGTATCTTTTGTATTTGGGTACCTAACATGGCCTCGTTGTCG
>SNQJ01S0015788.1:172852-200824 GCA_010110895.2 Picea sitchensis
CAGTCTCCTATATTTTAGGGGAGAATATTCCACCTGGAGAATATTCTCTTTCAGTTGACACTTCAGTTTGACTAGTTGAGTTGAGTTTAGATGTTGCATTGGTTTTGTCACCATGCAACATTGGGATCATCACCATGATAATTAGACCTTGCCTTGGTATCATCACCGGACTATCACATTATCCTTGATTCCTTGAGTTAACTCCTCACTACTCTATGTTCAGTAAATTAACTAAAGATTAGTTGACTAGTTAACTCAACTAGGTGGAAGTTGACTCTCGTAACTTCCTGAGAGACTAGACTAGGTGGCAGTTCACTCCCGTAACTGTTGGTGTGTGTCCAGATCACTCTAGACCACCACTATGGTGCATTGGTTCTCATCCAGTGCGCACTCATTGAGTTATAGAGAGTACATCATGTGTAAATTATTCATTATTCATAACAGTTAATTAGAATTCTTTCATTCTTTCTCTCCTTCTTCTTCTTTCTCCAATTCTCTTTGCAAATGTGTGCATTATTATTTAGCTATATCTATTCTGTGTAGGTTCAACACATTTACATTTATATGCCTCCTTGGGCCCTTCTTATTTAATAAGAGAAATATATTACAATGTAATTTTTGTTTTCTTGTACCATAGCTTCAAAAAGTTATTTTCCACATTATTATTAATTGTACGAACTGATTCCATCCAAGGATATCCAAAAACAACATCCACATCATCCATATTTATAGCTTAAAAACATGAATTCAAAACATATTTATTCATGGTAATATTCAAATATTTAAAAATTTGAACATTTTCACCTTCAACCTGTGTGCTTTGAATATTATTTGTGGAAACTTGAAATATTTTATCCAAATTAACATTGATGAGATTATGCTTGCAACTAGGGTTAACAAAAACAATGACCCTCTCTTGTTGAATACACACAAGAACCTATAATATGAAGATGCCACATGAAAACAAATCCCTAGTGTTCTTACCCTTCACAACATGAGACCACCTGTCTAAAAACATTTTTTCACATTCTTCATCAAGTGCCTTCTTCTTGCCATGGTTAAGAGAATTCCACCAAGTTTTTGCATCACCTTTTAAATTTATACATGTCAACACTGTCCAAAAGATCTCCCCTATTGACTTTTGAATATTATTTGTGGAAAATTGAAATATTTGATCCAAATTAACATTGATGAGATTATGCTTGCAACCGGGGTTAACAAAAACAATGACCTTCTCTTGTTGAATACACACAAGAACCTGTAATATGAAGATGCCACATGAAAACAAATCCCTAGTGTTCTTCTTATCCTTCTTCACAACATGAGACCACCTGTCTAAAAACATTTTTTCACATTCTTCATTAAGTGCCTTCTTCTTGTCATGGCTAAGAGAATTCCACCAAGTTTCTGCATCACCTTTTAAATTTATACATGTCAACATTGTCCAAAAGATCTCCCCTGTTGACTTTCTATTTTTTATGTATTCTTCAATACTAGGGCCATCATATTTTCAGTAAAATACATCTTTCCAAAAATAGAACTAAGGTTTCAGATAGAATCACTTACTTTTTGATGGAGCTCCTTTATGTAGTTAGGGTCTAAGGAAGAAAATGTAAAATGATCACAACTTTAGTTATAATTATCTAATTGGATATTATGACCCCAATTATGAAATTCCATGTATTTTCTAGATCTAATGGCATTGGTTTGACTGAAAATATGCACTCTATCAAAATATATTCAATCTACAAAATTCACAGTCGTCCCTGGAAAAAAAAAACCTTAAAAATGTAGATTTTGAATTGTCAATATCTCCACTTCTCGAACTTTGTTTTGGAATTTTTTTTGAAATTGTATTTTTTTCGAGAGGAATTCAAATGTATGGATGGTTTCTTCAAATTCTACACAAAAGTTTTCATAAATTGACTTGAATATTATCATTCATTTTTTCCCATAAAAAAACTACAAAAAGAAACAATATTCTCTCACTTTCTGCCCAAAAAATCGTCCACTTTGTGCCCAAGAAAGAGATATGATATCATTTGTAGTAAAACTTAAAATATATAAGAGATAATCCACCATAAAATTTTAGAAATAAACCCTTGAACATCCAAAATACCAAAGAATTCACCATGAACAACACTAAGAATTTATAGAGAAAAACTCTTAAGGTAGGGTAACACCATCAAATCCTCCTTATGGAAGGAATCACTCCACAGTACATGTTTGCTACAAGATAATACATTTCAACACATATCCAATAAAATGATAATCATGTGTATTTATGCTTTCTCATGAGTATTCCTACAGGTCTTATTCCAGCTACCCCTTATTATTATATTATTTCCTTTTAATTACATAATGGGCCTATTATTTCCTTTTAATTACATAATGCTCCTATTCTAATATTATTGCTACATTACATTCATTATCCCCTTAGGAACCTCCCTAGGCACCCCATATTATCCTCCCTAGGTACATTACAAAAATTATGATTCACAATAGTAGCAAATTGAAGCACACCCTTAGCACTTGACCTTGCAAACTTTATCTTCATAATATAACAAGTAATGGTGTAATTACTCCTCAAACACCAAAAGATAAATTGTTATAATTCCATATGACCTTCTACCTTTGTGTACGGCTCGTATGGATGTTGTATGATCATGCATGGTCTACATTGTGATGAATTCGCTTCACCTCTACAATCAGTGGGATGTACGGTATGTGGGAAGCCTCCAATGCCCAAGTAAGGTGATAAATTCGGTCGAAGTAGTGAAGTTCACATAGAGACAATTAAATAGCAGTGAAACAAGGGAAGAAGTCACCCAACATAATAGAATTCAACCAAAACCAAAGCGATTTGACCAGGTTATAAAATAATCGACCACTTGAGTATTTGAAATGCCTATGTAATTAATTGACAATCTACGAAATGAGAAAATGTTCAAACAAGTGATAAAATTCCCAGGGAGAGAGAAATAACACCCAATATCCTGTGAAATGTGAGAGGAATTCTCAAAATGGAAACTATGTTAAATAATTGCAACAATCAATACTTACTATCCATTGATCTCAGAAGTGAAAGTGAAATGGATGGTGGACATTCTGAAGTCATTAATTTACATCGCTTTCACGTGAAAGATATTTCTCACACAATAAGTTAAACAATCATTAAATTAACATGAACTAGAGAAGCATCAACACATGTGATAGATTCTCATAGCAACACACGTATCAAGAAACCATAATGGACAAATAAAAAAGATTTACCGTGGAAAACCAAATGGGAAAACCAGCTTTGAATAGGGCTTAGTTCTTAATTCTGGAAATCTATGGTTACAATGCATTCTTGGTTTGTTGTCCATTCTCCTCTCCCTGGAAAAAAGTCCCATTAGGAGTGAAATTACATGAGGAAATAGGGAGAGTTGGGGTAATGGGAAGGCCAACGGAATGACCTTTTGTTTCTTATTCCTCATTCTTTTCTCTCCTTTATTTTTTTTTTATTTTCATTTAATTACTATTTTTTCTCTTTTGTCTTGTTCACTTTACATTGCATCATCTTTTACATAGTTTATATAACCTTCATAAATTGTTGAATTTTATTTTAAGTACCAAGTCTTACCTATTCATTTGGACCAGATCCAATTCAAATCCGACCTCCCCACTGAGAGGATTTTTGGCCTCCAAAATATAAAGGAACCCAATCTAGATAAGTGTACTTCCATATACTTCTCTGGAACATGGATTTGATGTTTGTTACTAGCTAAATCTCTAACTATGGATCATGAATCTAACTACTAGATCTAGTCCCTAGCTCTAGTTAGGACTTTGGTTTCTATCTCACTTGTTCCCACAATACATAATCCTACTCATTGAATCTCAACTCTAAGCAATCTTTGTATTTTAACTATGGACTCAACACTCATTCCATCTCCCTCTTAATCTTGGAGACATTCCATATTGGTAGCCAATGAAGCCAAGGTGATTTTCAATCTATGTTTAGTGTGGCCCAAACAAGCTATACCATCATGTATCAGTCCCTCAAAAGGAAGTGTGGTATGCCTTCTCTTGTTAGGATCAGTTGTTTCCTAGTATGGAAACAACTCTCTGGTGCTTGCATATACTTGCAATCATGCTATGGGGTTCTCAATAACTCCTCCCTCCAAGGTCATTAACCCCCATGCATCAGTCTTTGGAACATCTTTAGGAAGGATAAATTATTTTGGAACACTGTAGGTAGAAATTGTAGTGGTGCTACCTTAGTGGTTGAAATCCACTCACTGTCCTCTTCACAACACATCTTCCTTAAGATATTTGAGCCAATTCATTTGGTATTGTTTTCAAAGTCACTAATATACTCCAAAGACATGTTCATGGAGGGTGATCTTACCAAGGTGGTCTTAGTAATGGTGCATCTATAGTGGAAATCGAAAGTTTCCTTGCTTCTCGGTTCTCTTGGATAGCTACTTTGAGACTTACCAAGGCCTCCTTATTTTCTAACTCTTGTTTCATCTACATCAACATATTTGTGATCCTATCCTACTGAAATTTATACATTTGGATGACCTTCTCATCAAGATGTATAAGATGCGCTCTGTGCTTGTCCCAATATGTCCTGACTATAGTGAGGGAGTCTTGGCATTCTTCAAAAATCTTCTTTATTAATGGAAACAATTTGGTAAAGGTATCAAGGTGCTTCTCCATCTCTTCCATCCTTTGGTTGAACATTTGAACCTACACCTTCAAGTGTTCATTCTCTTCCTAAAGTTGAGCATTGCTCACCCTCAGGTCTTCCAAATTTTCTTTGCTTCCTTACCCATGTTGATGTATGCAATGCTCTATTCAAAGTTTTGGTAGCTGCCATCATCAAGGATACGAATACTCTAATACCATATGATCTGTAAACGAGGGACTTATATCCCACTCACTTCACCAACACAAAAACTCTACAGAATTCTCTCATGAGCTTTGTTCTTAGGACTATACAGAGTGATCTATCTTATGGAGGCTAATAGGCCTATATTCCTTTTTCTCTATACGAGGATTTATCTTCTTCCCCCTGGATGTAAAGCCTTCTCCTAGTTGTAACCCACACACAACAACTAATTGGTAACATGTTGATGATCTCATTAATAATAAACAATTCTTTGCAAATATTCCAAAGTTAATGACTTAAACAATGGTATGTAAGTTTTTTTTCTTAGTGCAGCCTTTCCAATTTTGATGGCTACAAGGCCTTCCTCTGGATGAAACATGTATGAAACAACCAATTGTAAACTCCTCTGTGCTATATCCATCAGTGGGAAGGTGAGGATAGAATGCTTGTTGGCTTCAAATCCTTTTTTTGTAGTGCCAAGACCAATGCTCAATGACAAGGAAATTAGTGCACTTTGCAACTATATATGTCGAGATAACAAAACTCTATTCTACAAGCCTTTTTAGCTACTAACTACCAACTAACTACCAGTAGGAAAGGTATGTCTCTACAAATACTTGTTCTAATTTTAAATCACATGACATGGACATCATAGTTAGGCCTAAGGAGAAAACTTTATCTACACCTTCTTCTTTTCCTCTATCTCTTCTATTGGGTCATATTATGACTTTCTATCTCATAAATTGTTGACAAGTGTGCATGATATTCTTTAAAATATGGAAATTTGTAGCTTGGCCTCTATGTAACCTATTTGGTGATTGTAGGACCTCAATCCACTTATTCTTAAGAGATTGTGGTAGGGAACACTACGGTTTTCCAACACCTCATTCAACTTGTTTATAATACCACTTGGTTTGAGTGCCATCCAACACAACCAACGCTTAGTACCCACCATCCAAAATAAGTAGAGGCAAGCGGTTAACAACAAAAAAATTCAAATTCACAATAGTAGAAAATTGAAGCACGCCCTCGACACTTGACCTTTTATCCTTTATATTCAAACTACAACCAACAACGATGTAATTATTCTTCAAATACCGAAATATAAATCATTCTAATTCCAAATGACCTTATACCTCTACATATGGCTCGTATGGACGTCATACAACCATGTACAGTCTACATCATGATGAATTCACCTCACCTCTGCAATCAATGGGATGTATAGACTATGGGAATCCTCCAACGTCTAGGTAAGGTGAGAAATTCATCTTGGGTAGTGGAATTGACTCGGAGACAATGAAATAACAATGCATAAGGGAAGAAGTCACCTAGTAGAATATAATTTGACAAAAACCAAAGGTATTCAATAAGGTTATGAAAGAATCAACCATTTGAAGATTTGAAATGCCTAAAAAATTAATTGATGATCCAGGAAATGAGAAAATGTTTAAGCAAGTGATAAAACGCCTAGGACCTGTGAGAGATGAGAGGAATTCTCAAAATGAAAACTTAGCTAAATAATTGCAACAACCAATACTTATTGATCATTGATCTCAAAAGTGAAAGTGAAATGGGTGTTGGAAATTCAATTGCACCCATAAGTGAATTCTCACACAATAAATTAACCAAACATCAAATTAACATTAACCAGAGCAACATCAACACATGTGACAGATTCTCATAACAATAAACATATCAAGAAATTATAATGGACAAATCTCTTTTTTTTACTCTGAAAACTCAAATTGAAAAACCAACTTTGAATGAGGCTCAATTCTTCATTATGAAAATCTTTAGTTACAATGCATTCTTAGCTTGTTTTCGATTCTCCTCTCCTAACCCAAAAGACCCACTGGGAGTGAAATTATTATAAAGTGGGAAACATCGTTAAAAAAAGAAAATCTTGGAAACTTAAAGTAAGATATCTACCCTCGATTTATAGGCTTTAAGCTAATAGCAACATCATTGTCTTGGTTGTTAGAATCTTTCTTGCATGAAATTAAAATACACGATACTCAAAATATGGAGTATTTTGTAGATATTTACAAATATATCATTATATTCCAAAACTATAATTTTTAAAATATTTCAAATATATTATTATATCAATCTCAAAAAGTTATTTGTGGAGGTTCATTTCCAAATAGTTGAATCGACCCATGGAGGTTTATTTCTACATACTTGATTATTTTTTTAGAAGTTGATTTTTTTATTTTTTTTATTTTTTAGATTTAGAGGAATTGTTAATTGGTCGAGATTATTTGGGTATTAGTGTCAATAACCTTCAAGCCAATGCTTAGCTAGAAATTTATAATTTAGTAATGGTTGGGTGCTAGTTGCAATAACCTGCAAGCCAATGCTTAGCTAGAAACTTATGAATTAGCAATGACTAAGACGTATGGAGACAATACTCATGAGGGGATCCCACTCTTGATGACCATCTACATTTCTATCCTTATCACAATGAGCCAATCATCATAGATTTGAACCTTAGTGGGGAAAGTGCAAGACCTACCTTCCAACCATTCAAACAAACCACCTCAACTTCTAGATAATTAAATTAACCAATAATAATTGGATGCCTTAAAAAAATATGATGATCACTTCTTTTATGAGTTTTATCCGCTTGAAAATTTTATTGCGATAATATATGTTTTTTATATAATAAAAATTGAAAAAATAAAAAATAGTTCGATGTGTTTGATAGTTATGTATTAGTTATTTTGAATCACTATAATTTAGTCATAGATTTATTTATGATACTATTTATTTTTTACGTAACAAATATCTATTAATTATCTTGAATGATTATAATTTTGTCATAAATTCACGTGGCAATTTTGTTAATCCTTATATTTTCTATAGTTCTTAATAGTTCTTAAGACATTTTAAATATAATATGCTTTGGTTCACTATGCAATTTAGTTTAAGATTTCTTTATTATTTTCATTGTATGTTTTTTTTAATTTTATTGATTTATTTTTATGATTATTATTTGAAAATTAGTATAATTATTTTATCTTATTAATTTATTTGATTCAACTTATGATTAATAAAATTTATTAATCATATAAAATTAAATAATTTATTTTAATATTTATTTTGAAAAAAAATATAATATTAATTTTTTTTATTAAACAAAAAACTTATACATAATGTTTAGAGTTATCCTTTCGAATATAATAAAAGAGTCTAGACTTCATGTTGATTTAAGAATTGCAACGACAAGGTGGTACAAGAACGTTATTAAGTTCAGGAACATTGAGGACTAGTAAGAAGAATTTAATTGTAATATAGGAGTTAAGTGTGTCCCCTACCCTTTTTGGCATATACATCGACAAGTTAGAAGGTCATTTGGTAGAAGTAGGTTATGTCAACCTAACTCTATCTTGTACAATAATCACCCATCTTCTTTAAGTTGATGATATTGTTCTTATGGTGAGGAGTCCCTATTATCTTGACAAACAATTAAACATTCTCAAGTATTTTTTCTCTATTACGAATATGAATATTAATGCTAACAAAACGAAGGTTATGATAATTAAATCCAAAAGGATCACTTATACTAACTTTGTGTATGACAACAATAGATTGGAGAAGGTTGCTCCATACAAATATCTTGGAATCGATCTTCATCACAAGCTTAATTGGAACTATAGCATTGAGAAAATTATAAATGGAAGGTGGAAAGCTTAATATGGATTTGAAACAGTTGTAAATCAATGGACCACTGACTATGGTATAAGAATAAACTCATCTTTGAGGCTCTCATCACTCTTGTTATGTCATATGGTTGTGAAGTTTGGGGTTGCAACATCTCTAGAGAATTGTGGAGAAAGATAGAGCGAATCCAAAAGTGTTTTATAATATATAATCTCAAAATTAAAGACAATACACATTATCCTATCTTCCTCATAGAAGTGAGTCTTCACCCATTGAGAACATGGCTATGACTAGGTGCCTATTGTACAAGAACAAGATAAATAACATGGAAGACAAAAGACTTCCTAAGATTGCTTCAAACTCCAGTCAAAACCACCTACAACTCAAGCGAAGAAAGACAATACACATTTTCCTATCTTCCTTATAGAAGTGAGTCTTCACCCATTGAGAACATGGCTATGACTAGGTGTCTAATGTACAAGAACAAGATAAATAACATGGAAGACAAGAGAATTCCTAAGATTGCTTCAAACTCCAATCAAAACCACCTACAACTCAAGTGAAGTTGACATAAATATGTCAAGTCTTGATTAAATCATTGAAGAATCAATAAATATGTCATTTGTAGAATAACAATAAAATTTAAAATATTATTACATCTAAATTTTAAAAAAATATGATAAAAAATTAGAGGATAACAAAAAAAATTAAGAAACTATAAAAAAAAAACTAAACAACTTTAATATAAAAAATAAAAAATAACTCTACTAAATTTAAAACAAACACACATGAATTCCATAGTAAAATAAAATGTTAGACAATTCCTAAAATATCTAGAAGACAAGTTACTTCATAATTAATTAGAACCTTCTCGAAATATAAGCCATGGAAAATGGATCTCTTATAACTTTATTTCTGCAAAGAAATATGACTTCTATTTTAACTTTCACGCTGCTTTTCAAACCACTAGATCGTTTGAGTACTCTACTTGCATGCAAAACGTGTTGTACAAAACAAAAAAACTTTCCAAAAAAATCTGTACTCAAATCTTCTCAAATAATATACTTGCCAATGAAATTTACATATTATAATAATGCAAGAGGTGACCTTACATCCCTCTTTAATTCGTGATTTTTGTCTTTTGTTGTTAAATCCTTCCTGCCATAATACTAAAATACGCAACAATCCATTAAAGTAAGATAGCTACCCTCCATGTTTTATGAAAGTTCATGTGTCAATAATTGAGCCTACTTTGAGGATAATGATGTTTTTTTTTAAGTCTTATATTATAGAATTTTATTTATTATAACATATGATATGTTCTTTATATAATAAAAAAATATCTTAATTAATTTTATAGTTATGTATTGATTATTTTGAATTATTATAATTATAATTTTATATTATATTTATTTATAATAATATATGTTTTTTTCATATAAAAAATAAAATTGTGTATTGATTATTTTGAAATTGTTATATTTTTGTCGTGCGTTGAATTTTGTTAAATCATATATTCTTTGATAATGATAATAGTTATAAATTAATATATTTTGACTTGTAATAATTTTTATATAATTTATTTTTGTTTTTATTTTTAATAGTTAAATATTAATAAAATTATTTTATTTTATCAATTTATTTAATTTTATATATTATTTATCAAATTTTGATAAAACTATTAATTTTTATGGATCTTTTTCTACATAATTACTTAAGTTTAAAATCCATGAAAATGAGACACCAAAAAATATTCAACCATGTTAAAGACTAGTATAAACCACATTAAGTGTGATCTATGAATAATATTGACAAGTTAAATACCCATAAATCACACTTAAACATACTAATAAACAAAAAAAAAAAACATGTTATTTATTTTGTTTTATAATATTTATATTTTTAATAATTGAACATCAACAAAATTATTTATTTTAATATATACATATCTATGATTAATTCAAACAAACGTGTAAGATTGTATAAGTTGCTAATTTGTAGTATTAAATTTAAGTATAAGTTGGTAATTTGTAGTATTAAATTTAAGTGTATCGATTTGTTTAGGAAGGCATGGGGCGTCAATGATAAGGATGCGTCTTTAGCATGATACAATGAGTTCAAAGATGAAGAGGAATTTAAGGATGGAGAATAAGGAGTTAAATTATTTTAATTATTTTTTTATTAATGCTTATTTCATTAGTAAAAGAATTCATGAAAATCTAAAAAAAAATCATAAATTTATTAGTTGGGATATTTTTTGAAAATTATTTTTATTATTAAATTATGATGTTTTATTAATTTAAATAAAAGTATAGTTTTATGATGTTTTATTAATTTAAATAAGTATAGATTTATACTAATTTCAAAGCATGAGAAGGATCAACTTTTTGGAGGTGTAAATTTTCATCTTTTTTGAGTTTTGCATTCTAAAATATGTTTTTACCTCTACAATTTTTTTTATCCTTTTGAGTCTTTGATAGATCATAAGTTAAGATGGATCTATAATATTAAAGTATTAAAAAGTATTAATATTAAACTATAAAAAAACTCATGAAATTGATTATTTGAGATATTTTTTAAAATTATTTTTATTATTAAATTATGATGTTTTATTAATTTAAATAAAAGTATAGTTTTATGATGTTTTATTAATTTAAACTAGTATAAATTTATCTTAACTCTGAATCTATCAAGGGATGAGAGGGATCAAATTTTAGAGGTGTAAACCTTTAACCTTTCTTCAAGTTTTGCATTCTAAAACAAGTTTTCACCTCCAGAGATTTCATCCTTCAGAGCCCTTATAGATCATGGGTTAAGATTAAGATGAGTCTATGCTAGTTTAATACATTTATATTAACAAATATTAATATTAAAATACATTAATATATTTTAGAATATATCAATATATAAATAAATTTATAATATTTATTATTAATATTAAAATATATTAATATATAAATAAATTTATAATATTTATTATTAATATTAATATATTAATATATTTTATTATGATGATGATTAGCGTTCACTAAGATCGAATTTGTCCATCGGACCTTAAGAGGGTAAGTGATTACTTGTGATTCTTTAGAATTTTGTTTCTGTGCCCTAAAAGCATTAAGAGAAGGTTTCCAAGATCACCATACTTTTGTTGAGTTAAGAGGTTAGGAAGGTTGGTAGTGTGATAAAATTTTTGAAAATGAGATCTAAAACAGGTATAGGCTGGACAATCTAAGAGAAAGTATTTTTCATTTTCAACATTCTTAGTGTCATAAAGGTGACACACTCTTTCATCCCATGATGTTTTAGGAATTGACCAACACCCACTTTCACTATGAAACTCGTGAGAATTTGTTCTTATCTTAACAATGCTTACTTTTTCTTTACACTTGGCAACCTCCATAATCACTACATTATTTACTAGAAAAATGAAAACAGAACAAATTCAAACCAACTTTTATATATATATATATATATATATATATATATAATAGATTGAATTTGTTAAAATAATCATATAAAAATTAAGATGTAATTTTTTTATACGATCATGATAATCATAGTGATGGAAATCATAACATTTAGAGTAGATCAAAGTGATGTTAATTATAACATTTAGAGTAGCACATATATTAAATTAATGAGATAAATTTACATGTTTGGTTATTGTTGTGTTTAAAATAATATTTCTTGGATGAACATCCATGTTAATATTTAAAGTGTTTGGCTGCAAAACTTGGTTATTGTAGCGATTTAAAAAATGTCCAAAATAGCTTTTACGTGAACATGCAAATTATTAGAGTCTAAAAAAAGTTTTAATTGCATCTATATTAGCATAAAAAAATTGTTTTGAATTGCATTCATATTAGTATCAAAGAATCGGTATAACCTACCACAAAGGTCCATTTCCTTTGAAGTCAAGTGTAGGAAGAGAATAAAATGATCTAGAGGGAGGTTGTCCCACTAATGGAAGTCAAGTCACAGAGAAAGAAAATAGTGAGTGTAAGGATGAAGTTGATTATGTCTTGAAGCTCAACTAAGAAAGGTGGCATCAATCATGTGTAGTGCTCCAGAATTTGGAATTGAAAAAAGAAATTCTCGATAAATAATTTTTCATTACTAAATTTGTCATTGACTAAGACGATAGAAGTTTGTTGACAAGGGACCCTTGATCATGGACAACTCTAACCTCTTTTTGAAGCCATGGCATCAGATTTCACTACAAGCAAAATGGAGTTTTGCAAAGGTTTTTACGGAAACACTATTTCTTGTCCTACTTTTAGCAAAGATCGATGTGCTAAGGTTTTGGCAAAGATTCTAATCAGCATACCTAAAAATAGTCAATCACATCGATGGTCTATGATAACATGCCTCAATGCTCTTATATATCTAAATGTACTACAAATAACACTTTAAAAAGTGGCCTCTTGTGCTCAAATTTGGTAAAACATGATATCTTTAAAAACATTTCCACATAGTGTGTACTAAATCTATAAATGCACTAGTGCTCATTAAGAGGGCACCGTGTTGTATCTTGATAAAAGGAACATTTCTTTAAAAGGAACATTTCTTTAAGGTTAAATAAAAAAAAAAAAAATTGGTATATAAAATATAGTTCAAAAGAATTAGTCCCTAGTGCTTACAAAACCTCTAAAGAATCTCATGCATACCCTCCCATCTACACCATTGTGATATTAAATATTTTTGTTTAAGCTTCTTATAAGAGCTTTCTAGTGCATCAAGATACAAGATGCACCGTAATAGGGATAATTTTCATTTTTATTATCCATTAGTACTTCAGACACCTTTAAGCATTATTACTTTTTGTCCCTTTATAAGCATCAATTGTCCCATGCTTCTACATTGTTTTATTTCATTGACAATCTTCATCCACAACGAATTCGATTTCATTTTTTAATTTTCCAAACTCCCTTGAATTTCATTTGTGATTTCCATTGCAACCATGCCTCTATGATGGAGATGAGACCAAGCTATTTATTTGCCACATCTTAATTTATATTTTCATGGTTTTAGTTTTCTAATTTAATTTGTATTTCATTTTCTTGAAAAAATGTTGTTGGTGCAACCCTTTGTATATGTGTGCATTGCATAATGGTACAATTATAGGAAACAATTCCTACATTGCTCCTTAACATTAAAAGTGCACCAAGAATTTGAAAATGGTTGGCATGTGAATTTATAGCATTATTCAGTATGTTAATGGATGTTATGAAGCACCATGAGTGGGGTGGAATATCCACTCATGCACACTATGAAATGTAGGTAGCTATGCCTTGATATGGTTGTGCATAGATAGATGACTTAACACATTAATGTCGATGTTATCTTATCAAGTTGGCACATTTACTAGCCAATTTTTTTTTTGGAGACGATATGTGGTGCATTAATATATAATACTTATCCAAGAAGATATCAATGGCCACCCACCTATTCCACTGGCTCAAACAACAATTTTCTATTTTGGTAGTTTTTTACAGTTTTTTGGGTCCCAAACTTCTGAAGTCGTTTTGAGGCCCTTGAAAAACATTGTACTCCTTGGATAGAACTTTCCAAAGAGGTATCAAACACCCCAAACATATATCGTATGAAAAAGTTACACCCTCAGGATGTTGACGTATCAACTACCCCCATTGGGGCCCATAAACCTTTTGGTGTTTCATTTCCCAGAGTTATGGTTTTGGATGTGTAGGATTTTCTCATTAATGATTTATGTTAAAAAGGAATTTTTAGCCTCATTGTAAACATCTTATTGTGAATGAGCATAGCCATCACATCTCTTCTCATAGATAAGCTACCATCATTCTAGCAAGTTCATTCATTTTGTATTTTTATAGTTATGTACATTTCTTTCATTAATAGAAATTGTGTATTACTGTATTTCTTTGTTTCTTGCAATATTTCTATGTATTTCATTGTTATATCTCCTCCATTTTGTTCTCAAAATAATCCGGATCATTGATATTAGAGCATGTTGCTCCTTGTTGTTTCATAGTGCATGTCCCCGACGAGGTCAGGGTATATAGACTTGGGTCTCGAGCTGGTTTCTCTTGAGTACAATCCCTATCACCAGCCCAAGTGAGCTCCCATGGAGGAAGAAAAGAGAGATGAGGGAGTAGGATATTATATTCATCTATTGTTCGAGGAATCCCTCATGCGACAAAGGGACGAAATGATGGAAAAAAATGAAATGTTGTTAACAGTAGATGTGTCTTCATCAAGCAACCACTTTGGAGGTGCCATCCCTTTCAAGGTAGAAGTTAATTTTGATATTCCTGTGATTGAAGGTTAGATAGATGTTGATGCTTTGGAAAAGTGGTCAAATATGCTAGAAGGTTATTTCTCTATCCACAATTTTTTCAACAGGGAAAATATCACCTTTGTGCTCCTTAAGGCTGCCCCCCATGTCAAATATTGGTGGGAAACTTACTATGAGCAAAGTTCCACAAAGGCATCTAGAATGTTTGAGGTCGAACCCATTTGGGATTTTTTTATGGATTCCATCAAGGAACAATATTACCCTATCGGAAACTATGATGAACATCATATGAGATGGACCACACTATGTCAAGAGAGGGGCCAAACAATGTCGTAGTTCACAAATACCTTCCATTCCTTGTGAACCAAGCTAGGTATCAAACACTATGAGTGACATCTGGATCTAAAATATCGTGGGGCTCTACACAGGTACATCCAAACTGAAATGGAGTTTCTGGAAATCTCATCACTAGGAGCCTCTTATCGATATGATATTAAAATTGAGTAGAAATTTAATAAGCAGAACAAGTGGGAGTTCTCATCTACAAATACACAACAACCAAAGTATGGTAAAGGAGGACCTAACTCATAGAAAAACCAACCTCAATAAAACCATTCCATGCTACAAGAAAAGAAGGGTAACAGGAAGAAGAAAAAAGACACTGGGAAGTGGTGTGACTTCCACAAAATCCCTTGGCACAATACCGATGAATATCGCTCAAAAAAATCATTGATGTTCAAGATCAAAGAAAAAGAGTCAAGCCCTGACTCAAAATCTAATTCATAAACTAATAAAAGGAAACATATCATTGATGTATATCCCACTAGTACCATCGCGACCAAAATAATCCAACCAAAAGAACCAAAGGATCTTGAGGAGGGGGAGCACCTCTTTCATTCACAGATGTGGGTGAAGGGGACCCCGCTGCATTTCATTGTTGATAGAGGAAGCCAAAAGAACCTCATCTCAGTAGAGGTAATCAAGAAGTTGGATTTGTTGATGTTGGCACAGGTCCAGACCCAGGGTTCAACGCTACAACAACACAACAACAAAGGCCTAACTACCGGCCCTTTCGGCAACACCTGCGAGGCAGATGAAGTCTCACTCGAGGTAGAGGTAGGGGTGGTTGCAAGACTCAGGTGTCTGCAACCTTAGCTGGGACACAGATCTGTGATTGTACTACTTAATAAAACACTTAGCATCGTTAGTTCTACAATATCTAATCATCAATCACTTCGATGATAAAATAGAGCTTCATAGCATTCATACTGTTATAACATACTTAAGCACTTAACATCAATAGATAGGTCAGATCTAGTAGATCAAGGACTAAGAAAATTCATATGGATCAGATCTAATATTCTCACATATCATTAGCACTAAGAATAAGAAGATCTATCCAATGATCTCAAAGAACTTAGAAAAAGAAGACATAAACACATTAAGACAAGCATAAAGCAAGACAACACAACTTTTACATGGTTCACCCCCACCCTGGGGCTATGTCCACCAACTCTTATTCTTTATTGTCTTCAGTCAATTGGTTAGAAGCATGAAGCCATCAAAACCCTTACTTCGCATAGGACAGAAGATCTGCACAGCTCGCTAGATCCTTCTTCCTTGCGTTACAGTACTAAGTTGTCTATAGTCTCGCACAAGGACTTGCACTCAGCTCTGCAAGTCTTACACATAATTCACAAAGCCCTGATCACACAGATCCAACCCTTGACACTTAACCTACATCACATAGATATACTATTCAACTACTTCTTACATTGCCTATCCTTCTATTTATACATACAAAATAGGCCTAAACATGGGTAAAACCATGGGCCGACATCCCATTCCCATTACATATTCCCCAAAACCCAAAAAGGATCCAAAAGTGGGTCGAGATCCTGCGATCTCTGCTTCGTCTTGCGCTCCTCCTTTGATAGGCTGTCGAAGTCTCAAAATAGGTCAACATGACCAAGAAACTCCCAAAACTTGGTGAAGGGCCAACAGTAAAAAAACACCACACCCACAACCATACAACATCAAGTGGCTTCGATAGGGATGAGATCTACGTGTCAGCCAACAATTTTGCATGTCCTACGACATCAAGCCCTTCAAGGATAATGTATTGTGTGATGTTTCCCCATTGAAAGTTTGTGATGTTCTGTTAGGCCAGTTGTATATGTGAAAGTTTCATGTTGTTTATGAGTCTCAACCCTATAGTTTCATTGTTACTTTGGGGGGTCAACTCTACAGAATACTAGAGGTAGTTCTAACTACTGTCTTGACAAAATAGTGTCACAAAGTAATATCTCATACCACAAAGTTTATCCTCTTCATGATCCAGTTAGAAGGTGAATAAAAGGATACTCTGACCACTACAACCTTGGTCTGATACCTTTCTATCCAGCGGAAGTGGGTCGAAAATATTGGAGAATATAACAAATACATTCTTACTTCACCTACAGGGGTGCATCCACACTTTCCAGTCAATCCAAGCTATAATAGAAACCTTCATAGCTCTATTGGCCACGACTCTTTTCAGGCATGCTTGGGGTTCCAATCATTATGCCCCATTGATATAGATCCTAATGTTGCTTCACCAATAGAGTCATTCCACACTCAGGTAGATCATGTAACTATATTTTTTTAATGGATCCAACCCCTCCAACAACAGATTCATGATATCCTCCCGCAAGCTAAGCAAGGCAAATTCTACAACAAGGCAAGCAACTCTCCAAGGTTCGTATTCAATAAAATATTCCCCATCTCTCACAGGAACTTGATGCAATGAGGACCATTTCTTCCTAAGGGGTTAGAATTTATCCAGGAGGATATCGCTGGACACCTACCTATTCCACTCGCTCAAAGAACAATTTTCCATTTTGGCAGTTTTTTACAGTTTTTCAGATCCCAAAATTTTGGGGTCGTTTTGGGCTGAATGAAAGTTATACTCCTTGTCTAGACCTTTACGATGAGGTATCAAACTCCCCAAACAGATATCGTATGCTAAAGTTACGCCCTAAGAATTTGACACATACACTACCCCCATCGAGGCCCACAAACCTTTTGGTGTTTCATCTCCCAAGGTTATGGTTTTGGATGTTAAGGGTTTTGTCATTAATGATTTATGTTAAAAGGGTCCTTTGAGCCTCATTGTAAACATCTTCTTGCAAATGAGCATAGCCATCACATATCTTCTTAGAGATAAGCTGCCACCATTCTAGCAAGTTCATTCACTCTGTATTTTTACAATTTTGTACATTTAGTTCATTAATAGAAATTGTGTATTACTATATCTCTCTATTTCTTGCAATATTTTTGTGTATTTCATTGTTATATCTCTGCCTTCATTTCATTCTCAAAATAATCCAGATCAAATATCAACACCATTGTTTAGTGATACTAATTAGGAAATAGGTAGAACTAAGTGAGAGACAACATTATTGTGTGATAGTGGTGCATGTGTGGATTACTCAACACACTATAATTAGTGTTATTATTTCAGTTTGGATAATCGCTTGACATTTTGGTTGTGTCTACCATCTACAATGCATTAATAAGGACTAGTATCATTGTATAATAATGGTACATATTATTCCACATACATCAAAGTCAATGAATACATAGGTTGGTTTATAGACACATCTTTCATTAATTTTTTTTCAATTTATTGCATGCATCAATGAATTTAGGTATGACTAAGTTCAGTGTAGACACTATTATTAGACATTGTTCATGCACCACCTTCGTATGGAACATTCCATGGAATCATGGTGCACTGACATGGTCTAGAAAGCATGGCTTTATGGTGTGTTTATTTATAGGAATGCAAATGTGTCAGTGTGATATTTTATAGCACCATATCTGATGCATGTTAAAAACTGAGGCACCCTAAAGATGGTGTATTTCATTAAAATAGGAGCATTGAAGCCAGTGACTATACACATATGTGAATTCATTAGTGTTTTTTTAAATTTATTGCATGCATAAGTGTGTTTAGGGATGACTAAACACATTGTAGATGATACTATTAGACGTCATTAATGCATTGCATTGGTGGGGAACATGCCTTTCGATCACAATACACTAGCATGGTCTAGGAAAAACAACTTTATGGTGACTTTTATTCACATGAGTGCATTGGGGCTATTGCAAGAGTTTATAGAATTGCATACAACATGTGTTAAAAAGGAGACATACTAAATATGATTTTCTTCATTAAAATAGGAATCCTTGGGTGTTTTACACATTTTTAATGCACCAAATTTAAAATTCAATATTTAATGAATATTAAGAAGGATAATTTAGTATAGATTGTATATTTTATATGTATATTTTCCTAATAAAGTTAGTATGTGAATTGGGAATGACCATAGAAATAGTAGGTTGATATGTATAATTCCATGCATGTTTGGGAGAATTAGGAGAGGGAGAGGGATTTGTTTCCTCATCTGATTACTATTGAGACTTGCCTTATTTTGAGGCATGTTGGCCTTCCCAATTATTTCAAGGAGGTTAAATCCTTCAAGGGGAACACTGAGTTATTGTAATAATTGATTTGTTGTTGGGATCATGGAATATATACAATCATGGTTGGTATTGATATGTGGAATCAACCCATAGAGGATGACATTTATTTCATCTTTTTCCTTTGTAGGAGAGGGGAATATTTTCTTCATTTCCCTAATGTGCCTCTTGGTGTTGCAAGATAAAGTTAGTTGGCATATGTCCAGAGATATGTTAGTGAAACAATTATTGAATTCATTGACTTCCAAGTTACTAGAGGGTAGATACACTTACATTATTTTGGAGTTATGGAGGTAAGATGCTTGTGCCTTATCATTACCCGAGCATCACACCATACCATTGATGGGAAACAAAATTATCACTAATGGCAAGTGAATTAATTTTCATATGATGTATTGTGTAGATAGCCTTTTTCTAGGGCCTAGATTGATTGAGTGGTATACTATTCTTCGATGACATTTTTTATTTCTCTAAATAGATAATTTATTGTGTTATATGGGAGACAATACTTCACCTTTGCTTCAAATATATTTTGTTTAATTTTTGAGAGTCTTACACTAATTCATTTTTATTTTGACCGACACCCTTCTAGGTGAATGAATGATATTTGTATACACATGTGGAGCCAAATTTCCCATGTAGGACATTGCATAAGAACATAATTTGTATGCTATGTAGTGTGGATGATCATGTCCTCAACCTTATGCAGTATCCATCTGCATGGATGGAATGGTGTGGGTGTTAGGACATCCTATTTACTTTACCAGAGCCATTGAAAAGAGAGGTAATATTATCATGACGTTTTGATTCTTCTAGTTTCATCATTTTTGTTGCATTTAACATACATGTTATTAAATATAAGAGTTTTTTTTAATTGTTTAATTATTATTTGTTATTTTTTAGATGTTGGCTCGTATAGTAGTGAAGGGTCTCCTCCCCAACCCAATGAAAATATGGCCTAGGTAGATGATCTACCTTCATATCATATACTTGGCATGCACTGGATTTGAAACAGTCTTTGATGTCATCACCAAGTCATGTACCAATTATGTATTTTGATGACTAGCTACAAAGTCCAACCATTTCATCCCATAGTGCAAATCTCACAAGATCCTTCTTGCAAAGAAATATGATATCCTTCCTTGATATATGACAATATTGTTTAATCATATTGGTGGTATCCTAATGGCATTCCAAAGGGTGAGGGTAGAGAATCGATGAGTTGTAAGATGTGTTCATCGACCTTCACAATATTTAGATGAAAAGACATCTGAGGACCCTCCTCACCCACTTTCTCCTCCTCCATAACCTATGCCACTATATGAAAACACCAATCAACCTATTGTACCATCTACTACACCTACTAATCCACCTAGTGACCCACCTATTGATCCACCAACTATACTAATGATTGCTTGACCCAATATTCCACCTACTACATCTACTAATCCTATAGACATGAAATTATTGGCTTGTTTATATCCTAGAGATATCTATCATTGTGCAACTATATTATTATGTAGTGTAGGTATTGGTACCTCAAGATCTGGGGTCATACCTAGCAATAGTTGACATTTATATTGATTATTATAATGTATATTTGAGATGTACATTAATTGTTCACTTGTACTATGTTTGAGATATATATTTGACATATATGTATTGATTTCAATGTTCTGGTTCACATATATTATGCATTTTCATATTATGTATATAGTTTTTATGTAGTTATTGTTAATTTTGTATTGCACATTTGTTAATTATTGGTGCATATGATTTGATGGTCGGTTGATGTTGTTTGATCTATATTGTGAGTATGTTAATTATTAACAATTTTAATTATTACCATTATTAATAATTTGTCTATTTTTAAATAATTTTGAAATGTATCAATCATTTAATGTAATATTGCACTTGTAAAATGATCATATTTTTGTCCTAGGTTGAAGTGGCAATTTTGTTAAAATGTATATTCTTTGATAATGATAACAATTATAAATTAATATGTTTTGACTTGTAATGGTTTCCATATAGTCTATTTTAATTTTAATTTTAATATTTATAATTTTAATAGTTGAACATTAATAAAATTATTTTCTTTGCGGTTTTGAACGAGAATAATACTTCCCTCTAGTTTTGAAAGAGATTTTTTAATTTTAAACATTATATCTTGACGGTTTTGCATGGGAACAATGCTTCTCTCCAACTTTGGACCTTTTTTTATATGGGAATAATCTATGCAGTTACTCTTCGTGATGTGAACCATAATACTTCTCTAGGATTTTTGAACTCTCAGTGATGGGAATAATCTCTGTAGTTTTGAACTCTCGGTGCTAGGAATAATCTCTATAGTTTTGAACTTTTTGACAGGAATAATTTGTTTAGTTAGTTATGACTTCTTCCACACCTGGGCACGTGTTCGTAAATCAGTTTTGGCTTCTTCAACTCATCAGTTATGGCTTCTTCAACATGTTCAACGGCTGGGCACGTCTTCATAAATTATGCGAGTCACTTTTTACTTTGATTCAAGTTTAATTTAAAATATATTTATAATTTAGTAACATGTGAAAATTAAAGAGAGTTAAATATAAATAAAATTTATTTCTATTTCTATTTTTGTTGATTTTAGAGATAATAATTATTATCATTATTATCAATTAACAAAATTATTTTCCATTTTCAAATTCAATCCAAAATAACAATTGTTACTTATTTTCTCTTCTTTTTAATATGAGCACTTCACTACCTATTCCACTCATTCTGTCAGGGGGAGACCCCCCAAAGTCACCCTAGAGATCCTTTATGAATATATGGAATCATTAGAAAAAAGGAGAGAAGAAAGAGATGTCAAAATCCAAATATAGTTATAATCGTTAGAAAAAAAGAGTGAAGAAAGAGATGTAAAAATCCAAATAGAGATAGAGGCAATGCTTGATAAAAAAAATAGACTCTTCGAAGAAACGATTCAAACTCAGATAGAGGATAGATTGTTATGTTTCAAGAGTCAATTGTAGACAATGGAGGATAGTATTCAAGAAATAGAAAAACAAAAAAAATCAACCCAAGAAGGAGAGGTTGAAGAAAATCACAACTTGAGAGACAGGATTAAAGAGCTGGAAGAAAAACTGACCAAAAAATCGAGCCTTAGTAATCTAGAAAACAAATCGGATATCAAACCCATCAAACAGGAAATGAATAAGATAATGGAACTAGACCATGAGCGTAATAAAATAGCCTTGAACCTCATGATATTTGGTATAAAAGAACAAGAGCATGATACACTAGCAATAGTAAAAGAAGAATTAAAAAATAAATCACAAATTGAAACAACTTACCTCATAGAAGCAAAGAGGCTAGGAAAAATAATTCATCATAAATATAGGTTTATCTGTGTCAAAGTAAGTTGTAATGACCATAAATATAGCATACTCAATAAATCTCCAAGCTTAAAAGGGTCAGGAATATTTATAAATGAAGACCTCATTTCCGAAGACCAAGCTGTAGGGATGATTTTAGGGGCTAAATTTCGTTCATGGGCTAATTTTCCATGTTTTTTCCAAAAACGAGTTTCGTTATTTTAAAAATGATTCGCCCAAATTCTATAGGATAAAATTATTTTACCTTAAAAGTCGCCAAAATTTTATAAAAACTATATAAAATCCTTAGAAATTTCAATATTTTTACAAAAATATCGCCAATCATTTATAGTTGGAATATGAAGGATTAGTAAGATTCGCCAAGGTTTCTACATTTTAAAATAAATTTCCATCCTTAAAATCATCCCTGCCAAGATGAGATAAGGAAGGAAGTTCAAAAGGTAAAAGAAGTTAGGAAAGAAGGAAAATGGGAAATAATTAGAAATTGAAAAGTTATTGTTAGGGATAGATACACGAAGGATAATAATAAATAGGAATTTGGGACACTCGAGATTCTTTTTTCGAAATTTCATGGATTTCTATGGCACAAAGGCCCTGTGATAAGTTGGATCTCGAGTGATATTGATATTATTTTTCTAGTTGAAACTTGGGAGCATGAAAAGTTCAAGGTCCCTAACATAGAAGTATTTGTCTTGTGGTCAGCATGGAACAAAAATTCCTACTATAGAGGGATGGGAGGCATAGCTTGTTATACTAGAAAGAGAATTTATCCTCACATTCAACTTCATAAGATTGGCACTCTCAATCAATACACTTGGACAAAAATTTTAGACATCAATGCTAAGAAGATGTAAATAGAAAAATGCTATTCTGCACCTATCAATTCTACTTTTTATAAGTAAAACAATGTAGATGTAAATTGTCCCTACAATAATTTAGAACATGATATTTATAGTTTGAAAAATGAAGGTAATATCCTCATGCTAGGAGACTTTAATTCTAGGACTGCAACTAAGCAACCTACTCTTTTAAGCAATAATTCGAACCATAATCCTTTATGACTAGATGAGGACATTGTTCTAGCTAATAACTACAAAATAAGCTCTGAATACCTAACTGAGAATTTGTTTGGTACTAAGTTGGTCAAGCTTTGCAGCTCTCAAGACCTAATAATTTTCAATGGAGTTTTGAAGTGGCCAAACTCCAACCAGATGACTTGTATTCATTGTCTAGGTAGTAGTGTCATAGATTATACAATATCTTGTATCCCTATTTCACCGCAAATAGTAACTTTTGACCTTTTAAATGACCATGAACCCGACTTTGATCATGGACCTTTAACCCTAACTCTAAACTTTTCCATGCACATGAGCGCCATTAAAGAGAATTATAATAATCAAAGGCACCTTCTCTTTGAAAAAAATAAAGTTTGTTGATTAATTGGGTTGGTTGTCATTGATGTTGTTCTCACTATAAAAATTTTCAGATGGAATCCAAGTCTCAGAAATTTAGAGAAGAGCTACTTCGTTGTAGAAGTGAGATAGTTTAGAGGATAAGGTCACATATGGTGGCATATGGAAAAATATAGAGGAGGCGTGAAAGGTAGGACCCGACAGAACGTAGATCTTGGAGCGGCCCAGATCAATGGCCAAAACCCATATCGGGTGGTGAAATAGCACAAGGTTTAATTATGTGAGGGCAGGATGGGGAAAATACCACACTTTTGTTTTGTGGATGCATGGTGCATCTAGAGGTACATCGGGGTGAAAAGTGTTCTACCTAAAACCGTTATTTCCAGCCCCCGATATCAAAGTTGTTGAGGCATGGAGGACCGTATATATTGGAGTGGCCCAGATCGACAGTCGAGGCACATATCAGGCAGTGAAGTGGTGCAGAGGACAATTTTTTGAAGGCAGACCGGGGAAAAAACCATGGTTGAGTATCTTGGATGCGTGGCGCCCTCAGAGGCACATTGGGGTGAAAAGCGGTCAAATCAAAACTATTTTCTCGAATACCCAATATCAAATAAAGCATATAAAAGGAGGGCCCTGAGTCATTATTCTATAATATTTCAAAGCACTCAAACGTTTGAAAATTGGCACAAACCATCCATTTGAAACTCAAGATCAAAATTGGATTAGATTCATGCTTTCTTCACTGCTTAACAAGTATTTTTTGTCATGGCCGCTAACCCTGTCATTTTATCCGTAACTCAGTAAGACCTCGCTTCTAGATAAGAATCCCTAATTGACAGGGACTACGATGTTTTTGACACAAAAATAATAGTCTCACCCATTTCCATGTCCAGATTGAATTTGTTAGATAATGTTGGAAAGTGGATACCCTTCCTCGAAGTGGCCCAAGCCTCCATTACCCCTTACATCGTAGAAGTAGTTTTCCCTTTCCCCGAGTTCGTAAGATGGTGTGTGAAGCAGTATTCATAGGAAGAAAAGGTAATTTTTAATAAGGTAGGGTCAGAGGTTTTATGAAAAATAGATAGTCTGTCACTTCGACACACCCTCAGTATACCAAAGTCTTCCTCCATAGTGTTAGAGCCCTTCGAGGAAGAGAAAATGATCACAGACTACAGAGAATTCCCCTCAGAAGTAAAAACCCCTGTTACTACAAACTATTGTCAAACCTAAACATCATTCTGAAATTCTATTGTTACCTATCAATCTAAATGTTATGATTATTGAGGTCCAGTGGGATTGTTCCTTGCTTAGTAAAATCTTAGGGTTGGATAATGACAAGTTTGTAGTAGAAGTCATGTTGGGTTTCCTGTTGACCTTTTTTATGTAAGATTCTAGTCAGTCATTTTGTATCAATTTCGACAGGTTCATCGTTGATAATATGCATCAACAAGTAAATTTCAATTCATTAAGACACTTCAGATACTACACGCACTTGCTGAGAATGTTCCTGGAATCAAACAAGACCGAATTCCCTAAAACTATGTTCATCTCAACTAAAAGTAAAAGGATCACCATGCTTATTTTCATCAATAAGATCATGTCCAGGGCACACAATCTTATCTTTGGCACAGACCTACCAAGGGTTCTGGAAGAAATGAAAAGATTTTTACAACCAAATCCAGAGAGCATGGTGGGAGATTGGATGTTGTTCATACAATCTACTGTGATTTGGGTATATGGCTATCAAGAAGGAACTTACCTTTTACCAGTCTTTTTGACTCCCAGAATTGTTTCCTTAGATTTCATCAGACAAAGGATCATTTCAGAGACAAAGAATTTTCTAAAAGCACACAAGGCATCTAACTTAAAATTTCCTTTCATGGTAGGACCCTTTGTGGTAAAGAATAGGTCATGTTTACCTCAGATCCAATACAAACTCAGTGAATTTGGGTTTACAAAGTTACAAGGGAGGAAATATGATCCATATCAGATCATATCAAAGAGAATATTGATGAGCAGATAGGGCCCCTATGAGCATGAGCATGTTGAAGGATTTGATAAGCTGACTAATCTAGAAACCTGTGTAGATATGGAGGTCACTTTTCAACATGATCAGAAAAAAAAAATAGAGTTAGCCACTCAGCAGAACCCAACACAGAAACCTTCCCCTAGGTTGGTTGTTAAAGCTCAAAAAATGAGCGTTTATAATAAAAGGAGAAGTTCAGAGGCACTAGGTGCTAGTAGTCAGCAAAATATTCTCAATAAAATGAAAATTACACCATCCTCTCAAGTGTTGGACCTAGAAGAAGAAAAACCTAAAGAGAAAACAAGCATGGAGATGGTGGAAGGTGCAACCAAGAACGAAGAGGCTGGTACAGGAAACCAACCACAAACTAAAAGAAGCTCAAGGGTTTTTAGCAGCAAGAAACATATATTTAGCAAGACACTTGGGGCATTCTATCAATCCAAAGAGGACTTAATAAACCAATATGATGTGAAGGGAAGTATGGCCAATAGTGAAATAAAAGACTTGTTTCCTAAAGTAGAGAAAATATCCTAGTATAAGGCTTCCATGTTCTCAGTCAGGGATGTGGAAAGAAAGACGTTTAATATAGAAAGAGCAGATGATGATAAAGTGTCTGAAGTCAAGATGCATTATGAGAATATTGGTGCCCCAGACAAAGTAAAGTTTCACAGGAGTTCCAGTTACATGCTATATTCAGATTACCTAAGTTTGAGTCTGAAAGTTTCAAGATTGACAACACATGCACTCAAATTAGATGGGCAATTGAAATAGGAAAAAGCATCCAGCAAAGCCTAGTAGACACAAATCAAAAGATTGGAATCTGAAGGTCCTCAAGGGGTAAAGGATTCTTTAGATGAGAAAGATAAGATGATACAAAGCCTAAAGAAGAAGCAGAAGATGTCCCCTACATAACATCCACACACAACGGAGCTAGCTTCTCTAGAGCAGGAAAAGTAGACATTTAGACAAGAGGCACTAAATTACAAAGCTAAGGTGTTACAACTAGAAAAAGAGAAAGAGAATTGGGCATAAGAACATGTAGCAATATCAGATATGGCTATCATTGTACCTTCTAACAGAGAGGTTGGATCAACCACTGATGGTTTGGTTCAAGATATGTCCCAAGCAATTTTATATATAGGGAAAATCAAAATCCTTAAGGAGGTCTTAGAAAAGTTTCAACAAGAGACGAAAATAAAAGATGAGAAGATGGCTCAACTCCAAAGGGAGAATCAAGATTTGCAAGAGAGAGTAAACAAGATGAACACAAGGTTAAAGGGAAAAACACTGTTACAAGGAGCTAAGCATGTGATCTGGGATGCTATTGCTGCAGAGGATGCTAAGTTCAGGGTTTATCTGAATTTTATAAATGACAAAGACAACATGGCTACCACGACCCGAAGCAGATGTACTGTTGTTAATGAAACATTTAGCCAAGAAACCCTCGGAATGGGCCCAAAATGCTATTGATTTTATGAATTTTGTGCCCACTATTGATCTTCAGATTGTTGGGGTAAAGGACAGAATGGTGTTGATCATTTGGGCCATGCAGATCATCGCCAAGCACAACTTGCTCAAATCAGTTCAAAACAAAGCTATGGAAATGGAGCACAATATACAAGAGTTTAAGGATACATTTGAACAATTGTTTATCAAGGGCCTCCCACCATTTTGTAAATGTTTTGAACCTACACAGAATAGATCTAGCTAAACAATAATAGACACATTTGCAAAGAGAATAGAAGAAAGAAAAAGAAGGAGAGAAAGAATGGAACAATTCTCATTAACCATTGTGAATAATGAATAATTTA
>SNQJ01S0015788.1:200834-226511 GCA_010110895.2 Picea sitchensis
ACCCAAGTACAAAATATACACTAAAAATAAAGTGAGGAAAGAGGGAAAACCTCATGGGAACCCCCCCCCTCAAGGTACAATGTATGTAAAAAGAAGAACTATAGTTGCTAGGCAACTGTGTCCTTCACTCCAAGATGGCCTCGCAAAGAATGGAATTTATGTTCAGTGAAGGTCTTGGTGAAAATGTCTTCCGTCTGTTCTGCTGAAGGACAGAACTGTAAGTCAATGATCCCCTTGTGTACTAAGTCCCCGATGTAGTGCATGTGGATCTCGATGTGCTTCATCCGCTACCTCTGAAATGGATCTATGCAGAACTTCAGAGTGCTCTGGTTGTCACACTAGATGACGATCGGTCGATGAAACTGAATGCCCAACTTAGTGAGAAAATGTTGTAGCCACATAGCCTGAATGGTTATGTTAACTACCCCTCTGTACTCTACCTCATATGAAGATAGAGCAATGGAATATTTCTTCTTTCTCGACCAACAGATAGGCCCGGAACAAAGACTGAGTGAGTAACCAGATGTGGACTTGCGATCAATTCTATCACCAACCCAATTGGAATCAGTAAAACCAATGAGATCTAATCTAGAGTCTGCTACATAATGAATCCCAAAGGTGATGGTGCCCTATACGTATCGAAGGATACACATTGCATCTTTCCAATGTAGCTCATGCGGCTCCTGCATGAACTTGGAAACTGTGCCAACTGCATATGAGAGGTCTGGTCTGGAGTGTGTGAGATACAACAAGCTCCCCACTAGCTTTCTGTATAGTGTGTTGTCAACCAGTGGAGTCTCCCTGCTATCCTCAAGTTTGACTCCTGATAGGAAAGGAGTCGGAGCAGACTTGCAGTTTGTCATGTGAAATCTCTCAAGGAGATCTCGTGCATACTTGGCTTGAGATAGTTTGATGCCTGATGCATCCTGACTGATCTCAAGTCCAAGGAAGAGGTGTAGCGAACCCATGTCTGTCATCAAAAACCTGTCATGAAGAATCTTCTTGAATGCAACAATCATTGAAGTCGAGCAACCGGTGATCAACAAATCATCGACATACAGAACTAAAAGTAGAAGTGAATCAACTATCCTGAGCATGTATACATTCAGGTCTGATTTACAATGTACAAAGTTCTATGACAACAGGTAGGAGTCCATCCTGTCATACCATGACCTCGGAGCTTGCTTGAGGCCATAAAGTGACTTCTTCAGTCGATAGACCAAAGATGGGTCCTGCATAAATCCCCGGGTCTGCTGCATGTAGATCTCCTCAGAGAGATCAC
Source organism: Picea sitchensis (assembly GCA_010110895.2). Lineage (NCBI taxonomy): Eukaryota > Viridiplantae > Streptophyta > Pinopsida > Pinales > Pinaceae > Picea > Picea sitchensis. The sequence goes on from SNQJ01S0015788.1 coordinate 202,117, forward strand.
CGTGAAGAAATGCATTATTCACGTCCATATGATGGAATTCCCATCCCTTGGTTACCGCAATGGCAACTTGGATTTGTATCTGCTGATCTATCCATCCGCTCTGCTCTTGGTCTTGTAGACCCATATGCATCTAACAAGTTTCCTCCTAGAAGGAAGGGGAACCAGATCCCATGTCTGGTTCTTGAGGAGGGAGTTGTACTCCTCCTACATGGAAGATTCCCAAAAGGGATTTCCAACAGCCTTGCCATAAGACTGTGGATCTGAAGACTGAACCAAGAAAATATTCCTGGATGGCAATGGTTCAGTGGCAGTGAGTGCAATAGGAGGCTCCTTGAAATCAGATAGAGTCCTCCTAGTATCGGTTGGATCAAATACGAGATCCCCTGCATCCTCAAGAGTAGTTTGTGCCCACTTAGGCCTCTTCTCTGGATCTGCAACTGCATCTGGATGCTCTAACTCTGCATCTGATTGTACTGACTCTAAATCTAAATCTGAATCATCCGAGTCCTCTAAATCAGAACTCTTGTCTGAAGAAGATTCGACATGTGCATGCTTATCATCTTGGACAGGTGGAAGAGTGAAGGTGTATGCATGCGGTTGCTGAGGTACATGCGAGACACTTTCCTCAAATTGGACACTACACTCAATGATGAGATGGTCTGAGGAAAGATCAATAAGCCAATATCCCTTCACACCATCAGGGTATCCAACAAAAATGCACTCAGTGCTCTGTGGATCAAGTTCCTTCCTCTTTTCAGAGGGAATCTTGGCCCATGAACGTGAACCAAAAATATGAAAGTTGGTCACTTCTGGTTTGAGGCCGCTCCAAGCCTCGTAAGGGGTATTATCCTTGACAGATCTACGGGGAGATCTGTTTTGAATGTATGTTGCACAGTTAAGTGCTTCGGCCCATAGTCTCTATGGTAGTGACTTTGCATGGAACATGCAAGATGCCATCTCCTTTAGAGATAGGTTTTTCTTCTCAGCAACTCCATTTTGTTGCGGAGTGTAGGAAACTATATGCTACAATTGAATCCCTGCCTCATGGCAAATATTGTGGATCTCATGATTCACATACTCTCCCCTGTTATCAATTCGGAGGACTTTGATCTTATTTCCGAACTGTGTCTCAACCAAAGCTTTGAAATCTTTGAGGTGTTGAAAGACTTATGATTTTTTCCTGAGAAAGTAGATCCAAGTAAAACCTCTCTTTGCTAATCGATGGATGAGGAAAAGGACCCATGAGGTCACTGTGGATCAGATCTAAAGGTGTGGAAGCTCGCTGAGACTTTCCTTTGTCAAATTTCTCTTGAGGGTGTTTCCCGAGAACACATGCCTCACATACTCCCTTGGAGAAATGGATGTTTGGTAGACCATCAACTAATCTATGCTTTCAAAGTTGTTGCATGTATCTAAAATTCAAATTTCCAAACCTTTTGTGCCATATCCTACTACTTTCATCAGTATGAGTAAGCAGTAAAAAAGAATTAGGTTCAATGAATTCAAAAAAAGTATACAATCTAGACTGATGATTTACCTCACTGGTAGCAACCCTGGAGTTGGTTTTCATGTCATACATTTCCATGGAATTTGGTGTGAATATGACTTTATTTTCGGTGCCAGAATTCGTCATCTAATACATGGAGAGAAGGTTGACAAAAATCTTGGGAACATGTAGCACATTCTCGAAGCTTCCATTGGTGAGTTCAATCCTTCCTTTGTCGGTGAATTCGACAGAAGAGTTGTTCCTAATTAGAATAGGAGGACCTTTGCATGCATCCAATGAAGAATATACTACTTCTGAGGCAACCATGTGATGTGATTCTCCTAAATCTATGATCCAAGCATCGGGAGAGGAGTTGATGGAAATCAAGGCATGGCTAGAATTGCCTTTCTTGGAATTTGGATCTTCTGGCTTCTTCTTCTTTGCACCCTTGGGGATGCGATATCCAAGGTTGTTTTACTGAAGTATTTGAGACATCAGATCTATTTGTTTTTTCATGCATGTAGATTCCGAATGGAATCCTTTGTGACAGTATGTGCATTTCTCTCCTTTTCTTCCCTTTTCTCCTTTGGATCCAGAGGCATCGGTGAAGGGTTTTGTGTACCCTTCCTTCTTCGTATGTGCATGAGATTTCTACTTATCTTTATCTTTAGATTTCTAATATTTGTGGCTGCCATCATGCACAGTGAGTGCATGCACCCTTGGGCCTTTGATTGTGCCCATGTTGATGAGCTTGGTTTGCTCTTGTGTCAGGGATTCGATAAATTCTTCAAGATAAGGCATCTTCTAGGTGGCTCCAGAGGTGAATCTGATAGTATGGAATGTGGATACGAATACATAGAATTCAGGTCCTTTTTTTCTCCTCCATCGATTTATCAACCCCACAAGCTTTGAGTTGCGACAGTAAATCCTTGAATTTTGTAAAGAAATATTGGATATTGTCGAAGCTTTTTGGATCCAATGTGAGAAGCTCCACCTCCAGCATGTGTCCCCTCATCTCATCCTATTTTCCAAAGAGCCATTCCAAGATTTTCTAGGCTTCATTGGGAGTCTTACAGGAAGATATGTGAAAAAGGAGATCGGGAGAAATAAGACTGCAAATTGTTATGAGTGCCTCATCTATGCGATTTACGTACTTGGATTTTTCTATGCCTGATGTCGGTTCTGTATCTGTATTCATGGTTAACCTATACAACCCTCTGTATTGGAGATGTATGGCTATTTTCTCCTTCCATGCAAAGTAGTTGTAAGGTGTCATAATGAATTCTTTTTGGAATTCCATTTTTCCGCTGTCTTCAATCTTTTGTACCTGCAAAACATTTTGTTGTAGCTTTTTCTTAGCAGTCAGTTGACTCTTATACCATGTAAATGTGTTGCACCTACACATAATAGATCTCAGTAAAAAATAATACACACATTTTCAAAGAGAATAGAAGAAAGAAGAAGGAGAGAAAGAATGGAAGAATTCTCATTAACCGTTGTGAATAATGAATAATTTACACATGATATACTTTGTATAACTCAATGAGTTTGACTTGAGGTGAAACAAGTCACCATAGTGGTGGTCTAGAGTGATCTAGACACACACCATTAGTTACGGGAGTGAACTTCCACCTATTCTAGTCTCTCAGGCAGTTACATGAGTGAACTGCCACCTAGTTGAGTTAACTAGTCAACTAGTTTTCAGTTAACTGACTGAACATAGAGTAGAGAGGAGTTAACTCAGGGAATCAAGGCTAATGTGCCACTTTGGTGATGATACCAAGGCAAGGTCGAATTAGCATGGTGATGATCCCAATGCAACATATAAACTCAATTCAACTAGTCAAACTGAAGTGTGAACTGAAAGAGAATATTATCCAGGTGGAATATTCTCTCCTAAAATATAAGAGACTGGATAATGACTAATTATGACTAATAAAAAAATAAAAACCTTAGGAAAAATAAATCCTAGGCATGTGTAAAGTAACTCCAACACATTTGGGATGGCAAAGGTACATTGTAAAATCAAGAAGACTACAATTCTCTCCTCATTTAGTGTAGAATGGATCATTCCAAATTTGAAGCTATGGAGGAGAGTCTTAAAGGCCCAAGTCTGGTAGAGTATTTTTCTATTGACATTGAGAATTTGAATTAGTTTAAAACAATGAATATTGGCCTGTCGACTATGTCCTACGCCACATGCATTGACCTGAAGATTTTGATAAAGGAGATGATGGATTACAATATTCCTTCTAACTCAAAGTGGAAGGAAATCATGCGGTTGGGAAAGACTAAATGCAGTTTTCCCAGAACCAGTAAGTGACCTCTAGGTGTCTCCAAACCAGCAAGTTTGACAGAAGATCAGGACAAGCCAGATGTTGTAAAAGAAGCTGAGCAGTCAGAGAAATCTGTTCCTATTTTTGAAACATCTTTTTGTGTAATCATTGTAAATCGGTTCATATACCGAGACTGTCAGTTGAAATTATTTTAATCAGTTGTAGAAGATGAAACGCTTTAGTTTCAGCCATTGTAATCAAATTGTATAAATACTGGGACATTTTAATGAATTAATGTTGGAAGAAGTGCAAGGGAACCTTTTTGGTTGTTTCAAACTCTATTGTAATTTTCTGAAGCTGAATTGAATATATATGTAGAAGCTTTTGAAGTCTCTATGAAAATATTCTAATGGTGGTGATATGATCTTTGTCTTCCTTTATTATATGTATTTCCTGTGATATTTTATTCCATTTGCATTTTATTCTGTTTAAATTGGAGAATTAAAGGCCCATAATTCATCTTATGGTGCTCTTGGCTTAGCAATTTAAACTGTGTTTATTTCTTCTTAAAAAATTCAGAATTCATTTCAATAATGCTCTGATGCAGTTATATGTTTTCCCTTTATTCCTAAACTCTACTTAAATTCAAATATAACTCAGATTCATTGCCTCATTTAGCCTTATCCTCTGGAGAATTCTACCATATGATTATTTTTTTCATTCACTTTTATAATTCTGACTCCATAGCCCTGAGTGTTCCTCCCCTTCATTGCCAACAAATTTTTTAAAAACCCCCAAACAAACCAAATCTAGCCAATGATTATCACATAAATATCAAGTTACATGATAGATCCCTCTCTGAGTTGAGAAGGCTAGTGCTTCATCTCTAAAGTAGGTTGAAATAGTTACCTCTGTCATTTGTCTATCAGCCAGAAAAAATTTACAGAGTGCTAACATTCTGGTTCCATTGTCGGGGATGAAATTGAAAAATCTTCCCTGGGAAAAATGACTTAAAGATTCAGTTTGATCCCTGAGGGTGACAATGGATCAAATACCTTATTGGTTGAGATTATTTTTACCCTGGTGACTCTGTTACTCAGAGACCAGTTGCACCACACCGTGTGAGATAGAAATCCCGTCTCCTAAGAAAATCCACACTAGGAGCAACCCAGACCTAGAAGTTGCAATCCTTGTGTCTGACCTTGAAAAGATTGTATGTAAAAGAAAATAAAATCCAGTAACCCTAGTGTTGCATCCATACCAATATCTGTCCTTTCCCAAGGATGGAGTGACTATCATTGAAGACCTCGAGTTTGATGTGAAATTTTAACAATCCCTGTTCAAAACTAAATCTTAATCTCGTTTAAACGAGACCATCTTTGACGAAAAGAGATTCCAAGATTTTATTCTAGATGCATTTGCTAGGCCTTTAGTGATATCCGCTCAGAACCAACAGCCACTCAGACCCCTCACAACAGCTATGGAAACCAGATTTTCCCCCCTCATACTGCCTACTCAACTACATGATTTGCCTCAAGATTACAACCTAAGGATCAAACGATATGATGTTGAAGGTAACATATCAACTCAAAAGCATCTAGACTGGTTTAATGATTTCATAGACTTGAAAGAGGTGGACTTTGAATATGTGAAGATGAGGTTGTTTACACAGAGTCTTGCAGGAGAAGTGAGGAAGTGGTTCAGAGCCCTTCCCCAACTAGTATCACATATTTTGAAGCCTTTGATACAAGCTTCCTTGCAAAATGGGGGGATAAGAAAAATCTCCTTCAGTTGTTGACCTAGTACAATAACATGAAGAGATCACTTGATGAAATAGTGCAAGATTTTTCAGCCAGATTCATGAAGTTCTATAATGCAATTCTCCCTGAGGTAAAACCCCCCCTAAAGCTTCTCAACTCAGATATGTTGAGTCTTTTGAAAGTGAGTACTTTGCTTTATTATTAAGAGAATGAAGATCTGCCACATTGGATGATATGATGATCGATGCCATAGGGGTTGAAGTGAACCTAATGGATTTAGGTAAGATGAAAACAAATTCTGGCAGAGACACAAACAAAACTTAGGATAAATCACATCCTTCAACATCACAAGCATCATAAGAAAGATTTGAAGCGATGATGAGAAACATGGAAACAATGATTGAAAGAATGGCCTTGGGAAATAGGCCTAACCCTAGAGAACATGCTGATGGTCCACCCAGAAATCCAAGAAGGCCTGCTATTCCATATATTAGACAAAGAGAGCAAATAAGTCAGGGGAACCAAGCAAATCAAGAAGATGAGGCAAATCAGGAGAATCAGGGAAATCAAGGAAACCAGGGAGAACAACAAATCATGCCTCCTTTCCAAAATAATTATGTGAATGAGGATTATGATGGATATTTTGAAGATAACATGAAATTTTTTTATGATAAAGAAACAAAGGTACTTTTGACCAAAGAAGAACATGACCAGTTCATGGATGCAAGTGATATCTTTTTGCAAGATGAGGAGGAAAGAGTATCAGTAGAAACAGAAGATTACGAGACAGGATTGCAAAATGTTATCATGCAATTCCAAAGGAAAAATAACCTTTGAAATCAAAAGGTACCTACAAATCCTCCAAAAGGAAATCCTCCAAAGGGAAATCCCACCAAATAAGCTCAGAGTAACATACCTTCTTCAAGTCAGCCCAAGAAAGATTCAGCCGCAAAGGACTCTATTGGGAAGGATTCTACTACAATGGCTATTGTAGAAAAGGGAAATCATAAATAATAACCCTCGAAGAAAATATTATAGGTAAGGAAAGAAACAATCATCAAAGAGATAGAGAAGACCCCATCTTCTTTTAATTTTGAAAGTGAGATGGCTATGATAAAAAATTCGGTACCATTTAATGAATTGATCAAGAATAACAAGTACAAAAATCAGATCATCAAAATGCTTAAGATGGGACAAACCTATGATACCCTGAACATATAAGATGATCACCCAACCATCTTATTCGGGCCAAGGGTAGAAGAAATCAATGAAAATGAAGAAGTTCCTCCTTTTTATGTCAGTTTGAAAATCCATGACATGATTCTTCACAACGCTATGCTGGATTCTAGAGCATACCATAATCTGATGCCCAAAGTGGTCATGGATCAATTGGGCCTCGATGTCACTAGACCTTATAAAGATATTTTCTCCTTTGATTCAAGAAAAGTAAAATTCCTTGGTGTGATCAAAGATCTGGTGGTGTCTTTGGCACAAATCCTAGCGAAGAATATGGTTATGGATGTAGTGGTTGTTGATATCCCTCCAAAATTTGGCATGTTGTTGTCCAGATCATGGGCTGTAAAATTAAAGGGAACTCTCCATATGGACATGTCATATGCCACTATCCCTGTATTTGTTCAGGACAAAATACTGTATAGATAAGTTCTTCTTAAATACATGGTCAGCAACAAATCACAACCTACAAATCATCTTATCTATTCATTGGAAACTAAGCTAGGATCTTCCATTTTCTTCAATGACCTATGTTATGAAAAAAAGGAAACATAAATCGTTATGGCTGACCAAGGCAGGCCTGACCAGTAGATAGAAGAGTTTTTAGAACAACAAGATGATGCAGAAGTTTAGGTATGGAAAATGAGTTTTGATGGGGCTGCATGCAAAGAAGGAACAAGAGTTGGCATTTGGATTAATCATCCCAAAGGAGACTCAAAATTATTTTCTCACAAACTTGTTTTCGAATGCATGAATAACATGGCCGAATATGAAGAATTAATATTGGGGTTGAAATTTTTAGAAGAATTGGGGGCCAAAATAATTGTTATACATGGAGACTTTGAACTAATTATAAATCGAATCAAAGGCATATACCAAGAAAAACACCCCAGACTAAGGGCTTATAGGAATATCGTACTAGAACTCCTTGAGAAATTTCCAGAATGTAATCTTTCAGCAATTCCAAGAGAACAAAATCAGGTTGTTGATGCATTGGCTACTTCAACAATAGTTTTTAAAGTTCCAATTTTCCTTGAAAAAAGATACAAGGTGGAAGTGAAGTACAGGCTAGCAGTACCAAACAATATGAGGCACTGGAAAGTTTTCAAAAACGACAAACAGATAGAAAGCTTCCTCAATATGGAGAATGAATTCGAGAATTTAAACATTGATGATGAATATTGTGATGATGAGGTAGATGAAACCAATTTAAAAAAAGAAGGATATTTTGACAATCATATTGCTGGGAGAGATATCGTTCAACTAAAGAGTAACATCATCCCCAAAGGTCCGGTCCAGTTAGAATTTTTTTTTGATAAAAATGACGTGGCAAGAAGTTCAAAGATCATAGTAAATGAAGGGGATGTGAAAGACTGCAATATTGGGACTCCATAAGATCCAAAGATCGTGAAGCTGTCTAGACATCTCAACCCTGAAGTCAAAGAGAGGTATGTGAAATTAATTAAAGAATTCCCTAATTTTTTTTCTTAGAGTTATGATAAGCCGAAAGTTGATGATACCAGTATAATCCAAGATGTCATCCCTATCAAAGAAGATCACAATCCATTCAACCAAAGATTAAGAAGGATAAACCCTTTGTTGTTACAATTAATAGAAAAAGAAGTAAAGAAACTGTTTGAAGCCAAAATCATAGTGTCCCTGAGATTTTCCAAATGGGTGGAAAATATGGTGCCAGTTCAAAAAAAGAGTGGAGAAATCAGGTTGTGTGTGGATTTCATGAATCTGAATAAGGTGTCTCTAAAAGACAACTACCCATTGCCTAAAATGGATCTCACATTTTACAGAAGGTAGTAGGTTCTTAGAGGATGTCAATGTTGGATGGTTTCTCAGGATACAACCAGATTATGGTGCACCCTGACGATCAGGAAAAAATGACATTTACCACATCATGGGGAACATTTATGTATGCCAAGATGCCTTTCGGGCTTATGAATGTAGGGAAAACATTTCAGAGAGCTATGGACATAGATTTTTTCTGATGAAAAAGACAAATTCATTGTTATCTACCTTGATAACATCATTGTGTATTATGCCTCAGATGAAGAACACCTCAAACATCTCAGAAGGGTGTTTCAAAAATGCAGAAAGTTCGAGATCTCTTTGAATCCTAAAAAGTCAAATTTCACCATGAAAGAAGGAAAGTTGTTGGGTCACATCATTTAAAAAGAAGGGATAAAGGTAGACCCCAACAGAGTTGAGGGGATCTTGAAAATTGGCATACCTAGAAGCAAAAAGGAGGTACAATCTTTCCTAGGCAAAGTGAATTTTTTGAGAAGATTTATCCCAAATTTGGCCGAAATCATAAAACACATCACCAACATGCTTAAGAAGGGAAATGAAATAAAGTGGATTCTCGAAGCAAGAAAATCCTTTGAAGACATCAAGGTGGCATTGACGAAGGCTCCTGCACTGGCTAGTCCAAATTTTGAGAAAGATTTTGTATTATTCTCTTTTACCTCAGAACACACAATTGCAGGTGTACTACTCCAGAAAGATGACCAAAATTTTGAGAAGCCCATAGCATACTACAGTAAGACATTGAGGGATGATCCTTTGAAATATGAAATCATGGAGAAACACACATATGCTCTGGTGAAATCATTGAAAGAATTCAGAGTTTACATATTACATTCTCATACTACTGCTTATGTACCCAGTAGCTCAGTGAAAGACATCCTAACCCAGCTTGATCCTGAAAGAAAAAGGGGAAAATGGATTGTAGTACTATTAGAATAATATCTTGAGATTAAACCCACCAAGTTGATCAAAGGACAGGGACTTGATAGACTGATGGAATAAACAAACTGTGAACTCTTGGGAATAAAATTCATTGTAGACTTGTCAGAAAGTACAACATAAGAAGAAAAGGTGACTCCACAAATATCCCAAAAACTTCTTGACTCTGCATGGTATGCAGATATCACCTTTGTGCTGAAAAATTTGCAGGCTCCTCCTGAATTCAGTAAGACAAAAGCTAGATTCTTGAAATTGAAGGAAACAATTTTTTTTATAGAGAATGAATGGTTGTATTGGAAAGATCTAGGAGGGATTTTATTGAGTTGTTTGATAGAATAAGAATCTAAGAAAACCATTAGATATTTCCATAAGGGTGATTGTGGAGGTCATCATTATTGGAAGACAACTGTGCATAAAATTTTAAGGGTTGGTTTCTATTGGCCTAGAATTTTTCCCAACATTTATAAAGAAGTTTCAATGTGCCATGAATGTCAAATCTTTGATGGGAAAGGAAAATTGCAGTCTCTGCCTTTAAAACCCATTTCAGTGGAATCTCCTTTCAGACAGTGGGGCCTAGATTTTATAGGGGAAATACATCCACAATCCCCAGCTCAACACAAATGGATCCTGAAAGCAACAGATTATTTCACTAAGTGGATTGAGGCAGTTCCTACTAGACATGCTACAGATGATTTTATCATTCGATTCTTAGAAAACAATATTCTGTCCAGATTTGGATGCCTGATCAAGATTATAATAGACGATGCAACAGATTTCAAGTCTAATAAATTGGAGAAATTCTACAGTGATTACAACATCACCCTTGGTCATTCCATGTCATACTACCTGCAAGGAAATGGATTGGTTGAGTCTTCGAATAAAATCTTGGTCAGAATCATCAAAAATTTGTTGCAAGAAAATAAAAAGGCATGGCACAAAAATCTCATCCACTATGGGATGACAGAATATCCCCAAAGAGATCCATTGCCACATCCCCATTCCAGATCGTCTATGGAAATGAAGCAATTTTTCCTACTACATTGGGGTTTCCAGTAATGAGACTGTTGTAGGAGCAAGATGCGAAGACAGGCACCACATGAAGAAGGAAGGATGAACTCATCAGTGTACAACAAACCAAAGAAAAGGATTTCCATAATGCCCAACTGCACCAAGAAAAGATTAAAGAGGCTTTCGACAGATATACCAAGGTGGATAACTTTGAACCATGAGATTTGGTACTAAAATGGGATGCCAGAAACAAAGATAAGGGAAAACATGGGAAATTTGATCACCTATGGTTGGGCCCGTACAAAATTGCAGCATACCATGGGAGCAATGCCTACTTGTTACAAGAGAGTAATGGAGATCTTGCTAGAGGAGGGCCTATGAATGGAAGGTTCCTCAAGAATTATATTGTTTGAAAAATAATCACCCCGCCATTCATTGTACATAATCTCTTTATGTTTTTCTTTGCGCATGAAAAAGTTGGAATAAAAGAAGGATAGTTGAAGCTCGAGGTGAAGGACCTAAGCTATGCTGGTTCGATTTTGAGTTTTTGAATAAAGACCACTAGATTCAGATTGCATGAATAAACTGCAGTCCAACAGATAGGCACTTAGTATATAGTTCTTTTCTACCTTGCAGGGAGGATAACATCCCCAGTTGGAGCCTATGTTATCACTATAACAATTTTCAGATGGAATCCAAGTCTCGAAAATTTAGCGACGAGCTACATCGTTGTAGAAGTGTGATAGTTTAGAGGATAAGGTCACATATGGTGGCATATGGAAAAATATAGTGGAGGCACGAAATGTAGGACCCGACAAACCGTAGATCTTGGAGTTGCCCAGATCAATGGTCAAAACCCATATTGGGCGGTGAAATAGAATGAGGTTTAATTATGTGAGGGCAGGTCGGGGAAAATACCATGGTTTCGCTTCATGGATGCATGGTGCATATAGAGGTTCATCAGGGAGAAAAGTGGTCTACCTAAAAGCATTCTTTCCAGCCACCGATATCAAAGTTGTTGAGGCACAATGAACCGCAGATCTTGGATCGACCCAGAACGACGGTCGAGGCACATATAGGACAGTGAAGTAGCGTAGAGGATAATTTTTCGATGGTGGTATGGGGAAAATACCATGGTTTCATTTATTGGAAGAGTGGTGCCCTTAGAGGCACATCAAGGAGAAAATAAGTCTACTCAAAACCATTTTCTTGAATCCCCGATATCGAATAATGCATATAAAAGGAGGGCCTCGGGTCATTATTCTATAATATTTCAAAGCACTCGAACGTTTGAAAATTGGCGCAAACCATCCATTTGAAACTCAAGATCAAAATTGGATCCGATTCGTTCTTTCTTCACCACTTAACAAGTATTTTTCATCATGGCCGCTAACCCTATCATTTTATTCGTAAGTGAGCAAAACCTCGCTTCTAGAGAAGAATCCCTAATTGACAGGGACTTCGATGTTTTTGACACAAAAATAATAGTCTCACCCATTTCCGTGTCCATATTGAATTTCTTAGACAATGTTAGAAAGAGGATACCCTTCCTCGAAGCATCCCAAGCCTCCATTACCCCTTATGTCATAAAAGTAGTTTTCCCTTTCCCTGAGTTCGTAAGCTGGTGTGTGAAGCAGTATTCATAGGAAGAGAAGGTCATTTTGAATAAGGTAGGGTCAGAGGTTTTATGTGAAATAGATAGTCCATCACTTTGACACATCCTCAATATATCAGAGTGTTCCTCCATAGTGTTAGAGCCCTTTGAGGAAGATAAAATGATCATAGTCTATAGAGAATGCCCCTCATAAGTAAAAACCCTTTTTCTACAAACCATTGCAAACCTGAACACCATTCCGAAAGTCTGTCGTTACCTATCAATGTAAACATTATGATTATTGAGGTCCAGTGGGCTTGTTCCCTGCTTAGTCAAATATTAGGGTTGGATAATGACAAGTTTGTAGTAGAATTCATGTTAGGTTTCCTGTTGACCTTTTTTATATCAGAGTCTATTTAGTTGGTTTGTATTAGTTTTGACAGGTTCATCGCTGATAATATGCATCAACAACTAGAAAAATTCAATTCATTAAGACACTTTAGATACTACACGCACTTGCTAAGAATGTTCCTGGAATTGAACAAGACCGAATTCCCTGAAACTGCATTCATCTTGATTGAATGTAAAAGGATCACCATGCTTATTTTCATAAATAAGATCATGTCCAAGGCACACCGTCTTATCTTCAGCACAGACCTGCCAAGGGTTCTAGAAGAAATGAAAATCTTTTTACAACCAAATCCAGAGTGTGGGGTGGGATGGATGTTGTTCATACAATCTACTGTGATTTGGGTATATGGATATCAAGAAGGACCTTACCTTTTACCATTCTTTTTGACTCCCGGGATTTTTTCCTTAGAGTTCATCAAACAAAGGATCATTTCAGAGACAAAGCATTTTCTGAAAGAGCACAAGGCATCTAACTTAAAATTTCCTTTCATGGTAGGACCCTTTGTGGTAAAGAATAGGTCCTGTTTACCTAAGATCCAATACAAACTCAATGAATTCGGGCTTACAAAGTTATAAGGGAGGAAATATGATCCACATCAGATCATATCAAAGAGAAGATTGATGAGCAGACATGGCCCCTATGAGAATGAGCATGTTGAAGGATTTGATAAGCTGACTAATTTGGAAACCTGTGTAGATATGGAGGTCACTTTGCAACATGATTAGACAAAATAAACAGAGTCAACCCCTTAGCAAAAACCGACACAAAAACCTTCCCCTAGACTGGTTGTCAAAGCTCAAAAAATGAGCGTTTATAATAAAAGGAGCAGTTCAGAGACACTGAATGCCAGTAGTCAACAAAATATTCTCAAAAACATGAAAATTACACCATCCTCTCAAGTGGTGGACCTAGAAGAAGAAGAACCTAAAGAGAAAATGAGCGTGGAGATGGTGGAAGGTGCAACCAAGAATGAAGAGGCTGGTACAAAAAGCAAGCCACAAATTGAAAGCAACTCAAGGGTTTTCAGCATAAAGAAACATATATTTAGCAAGACACCTAGGGCAGTCTATCAATCCAAAGAGGACTTAATGAACCAATATGATGTGAAGGGAAGTATGGCCAATAGTGAAATAAGAGACTTGTTTCCTGAAGTAGAGAAAATCTCCCAGTATAAGGCTTCCATGTTCTCAGTAAGGGATGTGGAAAGAAAGACGTTTAATATAACAATAGAAGATGATGATAAAGTGTTTGAAATCAAGATGAATTATGAGAATATTAGTGCCCCAGACAAAGTAAAGATTCACAAGAATGCCAGTGACATGCTATATTCAGACTAACTAAGTTTTTTTATGAAAGTTTCAAGATTGACAACACATGAACTCAAATTAGATGGGAAATTGAAATAGGAAAAAGCAACCAGCAAAGAATGGAAGACACGGGTCAAAATATTGGAATATGAAGGCCCTCAAGGGGTAAGGGCTTCTTTATATGAGAAATATAAGATGATCCAAAGCCTAAAGAAGAAGTTGAATATGTCCCCTATAGAACATCCATAGACAACAGAGCTAGTTGCTCTAGAGCAAGTGTTAACACTCCAAGAGTCACTCCCAGACTACAAATGAGAGTAAGCTTGGTAACATAGAAACGTAAATGGATTAAAATAGTTTGAATAGGTGGATCAACAAGAGGAGAGTAAAAGGGAGGGCATCGGACTACTGCAAATACATTCCATTGGGCATGGAATCATAACATCCTACAGATCAAAGGCAATCGAGTGCCTTCTAGACAAAAGGCTTATGCAAAGATGGATAGAAGAATAGAAGGTAAACAAAGAGAAGGATAACCACATAACATAGATCCTTTCAGTAATATAGATTGAAGAGTGATTGAAAAATAAACTGTGATTAACAAGAAATTACCACAAATCCTTTGTAGCTCATGAATTCATTAACCAAAGACAAATTTTGATCTTCAAAATATGTAAATATTATTCAAGCAAGATGACAAGATAGAATGATAATAAAGAACATAAAGTCTGATAAGAAACTCTTATGAATATCTAATTGCAGAAATGCTAATTACAACAGGCCCTCAGGCTTACAAATGGACACACATAGAAAACAACCTATTCCTACTCTCTCTAGCCTCTCTTGGCTCATCCCTCCCCTTTCTCCAAAAGATATCTCCCTCCTTAAATAGAAAATAGCATCCAAATAACCTTATGATTTTGAATCCCATCTCCTCCATTGGATTCTAAGCCTTGGAGATAGGTGGCAATAGTCAAAGAGACAAAAATCCAACAAACTGTTGATTTTTAGGAATTTGTTGGAAGTCATTAATAAATTGTTTCCACCTCATGCATGAGGCCTTTTCTGTAGATAAATATTAGGTGTAGGTGTCCCTTGACATCTAAATAATCCTTGAGAAGTCATTCAAACTCTCCTTGACATGTGGAAACCTCCCAACAAGGCAAATATCAAAACTGTGACCACTACAGGAAATTAGTACGCAGCGCCACTGTGGAGAGTACACAGTTCCTACTTCTATATCCAATATATCTAAAACAAAAACACATTTTGAAAAACTGAGAGAGGTTTTTGTTATTTGGCATGTTATGAACAAAAACCTCCTCCAATTTTCAAAAATACATTTTAAATTGTTCATAATCCATGTTTCCAGTTAATGACTCAAAACTGGTAAAATAACTCTGCACAATTCGTATTCTGCCAGAATATTACGCAGGGCCTGTAGGTAGTGCCACTTATGCTGTGTTTGTGTGCATATTAGGTAGCATTGCCAAAAACACAGTGCCTTCAATCTTGAAAGTGTGCAGAGAAATTTGTAGTCTTTGATGATGACAAAACCATTTCAATTAAGTTCCTTGACTGTACAATGGATAATGCCTTTTACCACTGGGGAAACTAGCACTTAGCAAACACCCAAAAATCAGATAGTTAGATCTCTTCTAGCTAAAAATTCTTGTTCTAACATAGGCTCCATGGGGGATAGAGTCCTCCCTATGAGGATCTAAGAACTCTTGTAGTTTCAGTGCCTTATCCTAGGGCTTCTCCCAACCTTTAACCTCTGCAATTTGCTTTGATTTGTGACCTTCAACTGAAACTAAATGAAAATGAAAACTGAAACTGACAAAATGATGAAAATGATTCTTGTTCAGCAAGCTTATTCCACACACCTACTCTAATTATTGGAAAAATGAAGCATTCAAGTTACATGAAACAACCAATGAAGCCATTTCATCATTTTTTCAATTGTTTGAAGCTAGGGATGATTTTAAAGATGGAAATTTATTTTAAAATGTAGAAACCTTGGCGAATCTTACTAATCCTTCATATGTCAACTATAAATGTTTGGCGATATTTTTTTAAAAATATTCAAATTTCTAAGTATTTTATATAGTTTTTATATATTTTTTAAAAATATTCAAATTTTAAAGGCTTTTATATAGTTTTATAAAATTTTGGCTATTTTAAGGTAAAATAATTTTATCCTATATAGAATTTTGGGCTAATCATTTTTAAAATAAGGAATCTCATTTTTGGAAAACCATGGGAAAATTATCCCATGAGCCTAAATTTAGCCCCAAAATCATCCACGCTTAGGGGCTCTCAAATGTGCTTCCTTAAGTACCAGAGATAATTCTTACTTAAAGGCACGTCAAAGAAAAATTGGCAATACACTTTCCATTGAATAAATCAATGAGCCTAAACCCACTTTCTGCTTGCAGACAAGATGCAAATGGATCCTAAAAAAAAACATCATCAATACTTTCCCATATGACATTGCTTTGTGTAAAAAGGAAAAGTATCGCATTAGGGTCCTTCCTCCAATGTGCTTGGTTGTGGTGTGGCTTTCTGATTTTATGATTCATCCTCAATACATATGGCCTTGGTCCACTCTCGGTCATGAGGTGTATTAGGATAAAGGCTTAGTGATGCTTGTCTCTCTTTAATTTCAACCTTTCTCATCCGATCACATTTCATTTGATCTTGGATGCTTGAAGAAAATTAGCTTGTGTCTTCAAGAGGAATATGGGGTTGATAGGACAGTTCATCACAATTAGAAGTGCTTTGGAAACTAAATTATTCTATATTATCTTCTAATTGTGACGGATATTCATCATATCTTGGCTTATGATCCCACTTCTCGCCACCCTAAAATTAGATTATCGCCTTTTCTTCTTTTTCAAGAACAAAAATATGACGAGGGTTGAAACAAGTTATTGTTGCTTGATGGGAAGGGTACTTTTCTAATATAAGGTATTCAAATACATTGTTCATGGAAATCATCTTCATACTCATCATAAAGAGGAATCAATGACCATTTGACTATTAATGGTCAGAGGGATTAGTACAATAGTCACAATTGTTGTTCAGGGAAAACATCCTCATAATCATCAAAACTTTGCAAATCATGGCATTACTGGTTCATTAAAAATAGGAGGGACTTATAAGCTATGAATTTGGTCATGACAAGATGCAACACTATTCTCATCATAAAATAAATATGAATCTAAGATGACCTCTTGACTTAAAGAATCAAGAAAAGGAAGAGACAAGGAAACCATGGATTGTCCATATTAATCTTTCTCTGGGGACCTAGATTTTGACATGAATGATGCATTTGTTCTTCAAATTTAGGAAAAGCATTATGAAACTCATCATCTAAGTCCTTCTCTCTATAATAATCCCCTTCATCATCACTACTAGAGGAATCAATTGTTGAATATATGATGCATACCCCACACAACAATTCTCAAAAAGTCTCATTGCAAGATAATTTATCTTGCAATGAGAATAAAACATCATGAAATTCTTCAAAGAGGAAATACTAGAAGCATGGAGTGTTCTATACCATTGCCTCACATCACCTTCCAATGAATACACGAACATTTTCATCAATATATCTCTATGAAGGTAAGTCACTGCATCAAAACATGAAATTCATGAACATGCTCAACAAGGTTGTCATTATCACCTTCATAAAATATGGGCAACATATCTCTACATTCATCAATTTGAGGCACAGGGTGTGGATAACCATCTATGGCTGAGAAATTGAGTGGGGCAAACCTCCTGGCCAGGATAGCCTTCATAGCCATTTGATTTTTCTCATCCCCAGTGGAGTCACCAACATATTATGAACAATGGAGTCACCATGGTGAATGTGCAGTGTTGAAGGTGTCCAAATTCAGTCACCATCTAAATATGGAGCTATGCAATGTCGTTCTTCCTAGGGAGCTTTTCAATCTGCTCAAATCTATCCCCGACAACGATGCCAATTATGTTAACACTCCAAGATTCACTCCCAGGCTGCAAACCAGAGTAATCTTGGTAACATAGAAATGTAAATGGATTAAAATAGTTTGAATAGGTGTATCAGCAAGAGGAGAGTAAAAAGGAGGGCATCAGACTGCTACAAATACATTCCATTGGGCATGGAGTTATAACATCCTACAAATCAAAGGCAATCAAGCTGCCTACCAGAAAAAAGGATTATGCAAAGATGGATAGATGAATAGAAGGTAAACAAAGAGAAGGATAACCACATAACATAGATCCTTTCTGTAATATAGCTTGAAGAGTGATTGAACAATAAACTATGATTAACAAGCAATTACCACAAATCCTTTGTAGCTCATGAATTCATTAACCAAAGGCATATTTTGATCTTCAAAATCTGTAAATATTATTCAAGCAAGATGACAAGATAGAATGATAACAAAGAACACAAAGTATGATAAGAAACTCTCATGAATATCTAATGGCAGAAATGCTAATTACAACAGGCCCTCAGGCTTACAAATGAGCACACATAGAAAATAACCTATTCCTACTCTCTCTAGCCTCTCTTGACTCATCCCTCCCCTTTCTCCAAAAGATATCTCCCTCCTTAAATAGAAAATAGAATCCAAATAACCTTAGGAGGTTGAATCCCATCTCCTCCATTGGATTATAAACCTTGGAGATAGGTGGCAACAATCAAAGAGACAAAAATCCAACAAACTATTGATTTTCAGGAATTTGTTGGAAGTCATTAATAAATTGTTTCCACCTCATGCATGAGGCCTTTTTTGGAGCTAAATATTAGGTGAAAGTGTCCCTTTACATCTAACTAATCCTTGAGAATTCATTCTAACTCTCCTTGACATGTGGCAACCTCCCAACAAGGCGAATATCAAAACCGTGACCGCTACAAGAAATTAGTATGCAGCACGACTGTGCAGAGTACGTAGCACCTACTTCTATATCCAATATCTCTCAAACCAAAACACATTTTGAAAAAATGAGAGAGATTTTTTTTATTTGGCATGTTATGAACAAAACCTCCTCCAATTTTCAAAAATACATTTTCAATTGTTCAGAATCCAAGTTTCAAGTTAATGACTCAAAACTGGTAAAATAACTCTACACAATTCGTATTCTACCAGAATATTACGCAGCGCCTATAGGTAGCACCACTTATGCTACGTATGTGTGAAAATTAGGTAGCATTGCCAAAAACACAATGCCTTCAATCTTGAAAGTGTGCAGAGCAATTTGTAGTCTTTCATGATGAAAAAACCATTTCAATTAAGTGCCTTGACTATACAATGGATAGTGACTTTTACCATTGGGGAAACTAACACTTAGAAAACACCCAAAACTCAGATAGTTAGGCCTCTTCTAGCTACAAATTCTTGTTCTAACAGTAGGAAAAGGAGACATTCAAACAAGAGGCACTAAATTACAAAGATAAAGTGTTACAACTAGAAAAAGAGAAAGAGAATTGGGCACAAGCATAGGTAACAACATCAAATATGGCTGTCATTGTACTTGCTAACACAGAGGTTGGATCAGGCACTGATGGGTTGGTTCAAGATATATCCCAAGTATTTTTATAGACATGGAAAATCAAAATCCTTAATGAGGTCGTAGAAAATATGAAACAAGAGACGAAAACAAAAGATGAGAAGATGGCTCAACTCCAAAGGGAGAATCAAGATTTGCAAGAGAGAGTAAACAAGCTAAAAACGAGGTTAAAGGGAAAAACACTATTACAAGGAGATAAGCATGTGATCTGGGATGCTATTGTTGTAGAGGCTTCTAAGTTTAGGGTTTATCTGAATTTTATAAATGATAAAGATAGCGTGGCTACCACGACCCGAAGCAGACATACTGTTGTTAATGAAACATTAGCCAAGAAACCCTCAGAATGGGCCTAGAATGCTATTGATTTTCTTAATTATGTGCCCACTACTGATCTTAAGAGTATTGGAGTAAAGGACATAATGACGTTGATCATTTGGGCCAGGAGGATCATTGCCAAGCACAACTTGCTCAAAACAGTTCAAACAAAGCTATGCAAATGGAGCAAATTATACAGGAGCTTAAGGATACATTTGAACAATTGTTTATCAAGGGCCTCCCATGATTTTGGGATGGAAGAGGTACATTGTACAATCAAGAAGACTACAATTATCTCCTCATTTAGTGTATAATGGATCATTCCAAATTTGAAGCTATGGAGGAGATTCTGAAAGGCCCAAGTCTGGTAGAGTATTTGGCCACTGAATTTGAGATTTTGAATCAGTTTAAAACAATGAATATTGGTCTTTTGAATATGTCCTATGCCACATGCATTGGCCTGAAGATTTTGATAAAGAAGATGATGGATTATGATATTCCTTCTAACTCACAGTGGAAGGAAATCATGTGGTTGGTTAAGACTAAATGTAGTTTTCCTGGAACCAGTAAGTGACATCCAAGTGTCTCCAAACAAGCAAGTTCGATAGAAGATCATGACAAGCCAAATGTTGTAAAGGAAGATGAGAAGTCAGAGAAATTTGTTCCTAGTTTTGAAACATCTTTTTGTGTAATCATTGTAAATCGGTTCATATATCGAGACTGTCAGTTGAAATTATTTTAATCAGTTGTAGAAGATGAAACATTTCAGTTTCAGCCATTGTAATCAAATTGTATAAACACTAGGACATTTGAATGAATTAATGTTGGTAGAAGTGCAAGGGAACCTTTTTGGTTGTTTCAAACTCCATTGTAATTTTCTGAAGCTGAATTGAATATACATGTTGAAGCTTTTGAAGTCTCTATGAAAATATTCTAATGGTGGTGATATGAGCTTTGTCTTCCTTTATTGTATGTATTTCTTGTGATATTTTATTCCATTTTCATTTTCTTCTATTTAAATTAGAGAATTAAAGACCCAGAATTCATCTTATGATGCTCTTGGCTTAGCAATTTAAACTGTGTGTATTTCTTCTTAACAAATTCATAATTCCTTTCAGTAATGCTCTGATGTAGTTATTTGTTTTCCCTTTCTTCCTACA
This sequence comes from Picea sitchensis, assembly GCA_010110895.2. Taxonomy (NCBI): domain Eukaryota; kingdom Viridiplantae; phylum Streptophyta; class Pinopsida; order Pinales; family Pinaceae; genus Picea; species Picea sitchensis. The sequence continues at coordinate 222,987 of SNQJ01S0015788.1, forward strand.
CTCTACTTAAATTCAAATATAACTCAGATTCATTGCCTTATTTAGCCTTATCCTCTGAAGAGCTCTATCGTCTGGTTATTGTTTTCATTCAATTTCAGAATTATGACTCCATATCCCTGAGTGTTCCTCCCCTTCACTGCCAACAAATTTATTAAAACCCCCCAAACAAACCAAATCTAGCCATTGATTATCACAGAAATATCAAGTGACACGAGAGAGCCCTCTCTGAGTTGGGAAGGCTAGTTCTTCATCTCTAAAGTAGGTTGAAATAGTTTCCTCTGTCATTTGTCAATCAAGCAGACAAAATTTATAGAGTGCTAACATATGTCAACCCTTGAAGCAAGTCTGATAGCAAATTTTAGTAGCTCCAACAATATAGTTAAGGGACTTAATATTGTTTGATGTATAATGGTATCAAGATTAGTATATTTGTAGGTAAGACTATTGTATATGGATAGTACATGTCATTCCATTTCTGGTGATATGTGGAACGTCGCATAAATCCTCACAGTTAGAGAGTTATAGACTTGTGAAGTTGGAGAACCCTTTTGAGTTAGCTATAAGCCCCTAGAAGGTCAAAGAAGTAAAATTATTCAAGAAACTCCTAGAAGAATTTGACTAGTCATAATGGGTTAAGTTGTTGCAATAAGAAAATAATTAAAAGTAAATTGGTTTCAACTAGAAGTGGAGAGTTTACTATTTATAGATAAAATGGTTATAAGTGGACAAGTGGTTAGAAGTGGGTTATCCCTAAAAAGAAGGAAGTTGGGTTAAGTTGGTTAGAAGATAACTCCTTGAGGAAGCTACATGGAATTATAAATAAGAGAGAAAGTCTCTCCTATTAGCACCTACTGAGCGTATTGAATATCTATTATTGTGTAAGGTTTATTGTAGGTACTCATTGATACATCTAAATTTACACAAGTATGAGGTAGCATGAAGGGTTGACGAAGAAAGTTTTAGAACTACAGAAATACGGAAAAAACCCTAGTTTTTTAGGTGTACGTGGGATGCAATGGATAAGGACGTGTACATACACAGGTTGGAAGTATAACATGGTGCATACATGTGGGAAAATACATGAAAGCTTTAGTTGTTAAGGGTGTCATATTCTTAGAGTCTAAAAGCAAGCTCCCAGGAAGGTCTACAGTGATCAAGTACATCATATCTATCTACAGATTCAAAGGTATGTCATATTGTAATATGTAGTTGGATATTGTTTTCTCCATGAGATATGGTTATGTCAGTTTGATGTTTTTCCCTAGAGAGGGTGTGGGTTGTATGGAACTTGTCGTATGAGCTATATCTACAAAAATACAACATTGATATGTTGGTATTATGCTTTGGTTCATCTTGTTGATTCAAGTGTTGAGACATAGTTTGTATTTATTGGTACATGGTCGAGGGTTTTGGTTGTGAAGTTGTTTGTATGGTGTGAGGCTACATATTAGTAAGGGTTTGATTTCTAGTCCATGTGAGGATTATTAAACTTGTTCATGATTGTATACACATGTATGGCACATGACTAGAGAGACATAGGTGCCCTTGGTTAAGGGATGTATAATATAGTGTATGCACAGGGCACAACTACAAATGAGACATAATAACATGTTGCAGTATAGAAAGGGCTTGTACATACGTGAGTTTCAAAATATACAGGTCACGTACCTATTGGGTTTTGTTGGTACAGGCTAAGTACAAGTACAGATTGGTTACCGGTCATTGGCACAAGTTGGTTAAAGGTTGTTGGTATAGGTTGGTACAAATTTACAATGCTATATCTGATAGTGACAATGTGGTGGTTGTTTCATCATTTGACACTTATATTTCTGGGTGACATGATGGGGAAAAGATAGGTGGTTGTAGACACCTTTTGGTTGTAGACGAAGAACATAGGGGGTTTTGTTGGCCCTTGGTTATGGAAGTATGTGAAGATAAAGGAAGAAAAGGGAGAATGCGAACTTCGTGGAAGACACAGTGATTGTTACTGGGTCGAAGTGAGAAAAAGAGCAGAAAAGACGGAGCGAAGTAACCCATTGGAAGAGGATATTAGGGATGACAGATAAGTAATAAAAAAATATCATGGACAACTCAACAAGCGTAAAAATCCACCATTGGATGATTTGGAGAACTGCGCGAGAAGGAAGGAAAGACAGGCTGACACAACCCTGAAAATGCAAGTCAAGTTGACCTAGGGTTTTGGTATCTAGGGTTTTGGACACCTAGGTTTCGGTCTAAGGATGTCGGTGAGCTATTGTAATATATAAATAGAGGTCTAAAGGACTTGGGATGGGTTGGTGTTATGATTATTGTTGGTGTCAAGATTGTCATTGTTGTTATTGATTGATCTAGTTGTTGTTGAGAGATATTGTTGTTGTGAGAAAGAGAAGTGCTAAGAGTGAGAGCCTTCTAGTATTGTAATATATTTAGCTGAGTGTGAAGATCAAACCTTCAGTTGGGTGCATAGGGAGGGGAGATAAAGAGAGGAGAAGAAATAAGATCTAATAGCTAAGAGTGTAGATAAGAACTGTATGCTTTACCTTAATATATTATAGCACAGTTATATGCACGTATCCCTAGAGGGTGAACCACGTACATCTTGTGTTGTGTGTGATTGGTATTTAATCTTTGTCATTGATATATTGTGATTGTATTATTGTTTTAGATATGATAAGTAGATGTGTAGAATAGATCTAAGCAGATAAGTGATATATGAATGTTGTGTTTCTCTTGTGTTAAATCCACTTGATCTTCCCTTTGGTTGTAGGCATCTCTGTCCTGCAACCTCCTCATAACTGCTTCAGGTGAGACTGCATATGCTTCGTAAGTTTTGTCGAAAGGGGCAGTATTTAGGGTGTAATAGACCTCGATTTCATCATAATTTTTTTTTTATTTGGCTCTAAGTCTGTATAAGAGTTTATAACAACACTAAAAATAATGTGATACCCTGTGTATTAAATTTCTCTTTCCTAGCATTACAGATCCATAGTCTGGAGTTTACCCTTCCATCTTTTATTTAAGTCATACTAGTCTTTGCAAGGGGTTGAATTTCTACACCTTATAACAATAATGTAATCGTCATAGGCCCGAAACTTAGGATTTCAGCCTCCCTCTTAACACATATTACCCTATGTGCGTGCAGGACTAAATTCTAGTACACCATATCAACTTAAATAAATGTAACAAAGGGAGGTCAAAAGGTTTTCTTTATCCTTGGACTTAGAGGTTTGGCTTATTAAATCACAACGAAATCCTATTAAAACTCACTAGTTACAAGAAAGCCCTAAACTGGAAGTTGATTGAATCCTTACGAGACTTAAATAAATGCAACCCTGGTGCCAACTGGACTAGTAGTGATAGGTTTTTTCTTTCCTTTTGGAGGAGTCCCATACTTGTTCTTGAAATTACATTAAATATGACAGGATGTGATGATAGTCAGAATTAAGTTCTCTGTCTGGCCATTAAAGGGGGTGGGTGAGGAATGATAATTGCCCTATGCCCTACTCCAATACATTCACGCCCCAT
>SNQJ01S0015789.1:0-24432 GCA_010110895.2 Picea sitchensis
GTCATGTGGAGATGATCGTATAATGTCCCGTTGGGAATGTACTCGTAGACCAGGAGGGGTTCCTCTGCGTCAATACAGCAGCCCAGCAATCGAACCAAATTCCTGTGGTTCACCCGAGATAGAATCTCGACCTCGTTCAGAACCTGCTCGATTCCTTTGATATTACCGACCTTGGCAGTTTTAACTGCCACGACTGTGCCGTCTTTGAGTATTCCTTGGTAAACATCGCCAAAGGCCCCGAAGCCAAGCGCTCTGTCCTTTGCGAATCCATTGGTCGCCCTTTTTATCTCTTTTCTGGTGAAGAGTTTGGCGGACATTCCCCCGCCTCTTCCTGATAGTATGTTTGATCTCTCCTTCATCAGTCGAGCCCGACAATGCATCTGCAGCCTTTTTCTTCTGTAGAGAATTATGACAAGTACAGCTACTACAATGGCTACACACATTCCTGCTACGAACCCTGCAGGTGCCAGCCCACGTTGTCAACTATACCCCTGATTTATGAAAGGCTACCATAGATAACATTCATGCCGAAAATAAACTCAATATGTAAGAAGTATGCAGAGGGCTTTCAAAAATATATTTCCACTGAATTTAAAGCTATAAAGCTTGATCGGTACATAAACTGAAGTTAAAGCTATTACAGGTGCAGTCCACGTTGTCAACTATACACTGAAGTTATGAAAGGGTACCAAAATTAGCATTAATGCGGAGAATAAACCTTATAGGAAAGAAGCATGCATGGGATCTCGGGATCTCGAGATTATATTTGTACTGAATTTAAAGTTATAAAGCTTTCCCGTACGTAATTCAAAGTTAAACCTTACAGGGAAGAAGCAGGCATAGGATGTCGGTATCTCGGGATTATCTTTGTACTGAATTTGAATTTAAGGTTATAAACTTTTTCTGTAAAGTGTTTGCTGTTTTTTTGGGTTGCTGTATAATTTATATTTTATTGAGAATTCTTTTGACTAATTAAAAAAGAATTCCTACGTTTAGTTTACTGTCGAACCAGGATGGTTTTCCACTTTCTTTCTGAAAGTGATCTTCTATGTATTTTGGGTTCGCCGTGGATTTTTGGTAGAGGCGTCTTAATGTTGAAAAGATGGTACCCGAGTTTCAACCCTTTCCTGGAAAACTTCACGAAACAGAGTTTTTGGATGCTTCTTCTCGACTTTCCAATCGAATTCTGGTCCGTCAGGACCTTTGAGGCAATTGAAAATTCTGTTGGTAAATTCATTTTCTTTTACGAACTTTCGCTTCGCTGGAACAACAAAAGACTTGTTTAGATTCTTATCGAATTAGACCTGTACAGAGGTCCGCTAGATATTATCGACATCACCATCGAGGATTCACATCTCCTGCAAGCTGTGGATTTTTGGAAAGAACCTATCTGCTGCCACTCCTACTTGAAAACAGGCCATCTTAAGTCTACATGTCTGGAATCTAGGATGCGCTCACAAAGCCTTGATCCCTCCTTGTGATATTTTGATTCAACTGAAGATTCAGGCTCGGGTCCCTTCAACATAGGCTCTTTTTTAGGTAAGATGCATTACTTTTTTCCCTCCTTCAACAAACTTTCCTGGGTCGACCTTGATTATTTAAAGTGTAATGAAAGGTGGGTGCTTGATATTTTTGGCAATTTCTGGGACATGCTAATGAAAAAATTTGATAAATTGGGCAATAGTCATGATTTTCGATCCATTGGTTTAGGCCATGACAGTCCTGGGGATATGCAAACGAATCCCCCCTCTATTGTTGCTCCTTTTGATGTTCTGCCCCTCTTTTTTGGACCCTGAGAAGGACTCCACTAAGGACAGTAGCTTAATGTTGGATGGAAATCCTATTACATATACTAACCTTGCTTCTGTAGATGTGGAGAAACACACGGGGGAAAAGAATGTTGATTGCTTAACCCTTATTGGCTCGACTATTAACTCTCCCAACTGCTATCATAGATCTGTTGATTCCTTATCCCCCAAACCCCTACCAATCACTTACCACTCTACTCTACTTCCCTCTACTTCACTTCGATCTAACGTCACCATCCGAAAAAATTCCAAAGCCCGCCTTCATAAAGTTCCCCCAAGAGCTACTGAGGGTGGTTGGGCACCAATGGTGAGTTGGCCCCTATTATTCTAGACCATGACAGTTCACAGCCCTCGATTCTCCTTGTTTCCCTGGAACCTAATCCTGATTTGATCTCCATTCTAGCCCTTAGAGCATGCTAGTCGACCTCCCTGGTTTTCTTATGATCATCTTATCTTTCAACATCCGTGGGTTTGGGGGTCCCCTTAAACTTGCTTCCCTCAAAGCACTACTAACTCAGATTAACCCTGACATCGCTTTTCTTCAAGAAACCTTAGTAAATGGCCACAAAGTGAAACGACTGTTCCTCCAATGTTTTCCTACTTGGAATGTTGTGGCTTTGGATCCTTGTGGTTGTTCTGGTGGTTTGTTGAGTGGATGGAACCCAGCAAGTGATGATATCTATGCTTTTGATACCCTTGTAGGTATCTATATGGAAGAAAGGTTTAAACACATTGGATAAAGTAAAATTGCTCAATTTTTACGCTCCCTATAAAGATAGGGAACTTTTCTAGCACCCTATTATTCAATCTGGATTATTGACTGAAGAAGCAATTCTAGTGGGTGGAGATCTCAATTTCACCCTTTCTACAAGGGAGGTGTGGGGAGCTTCGGCCAGATTTGACCCTCTTACAGACTTCTTCACAAGCCTCATTCAATCTTCTGGCTTAATGGATGTTCAATCGAGTAAATTAGCATCTACTTGGAGGAATGGAAGAGCACGTTCTGCTGGTATTGCAAAAATAATGGATCATTTTCTTCTTGATGATTCTCTTCTTGGAAGGAGTAGCAAGATTAGATCTTGGGTTATCAATTCAACCATTTCGGACCATAATCTGATTTTCCTCCAATTGGAATCCTTCTCCCAGACATCTCCTCCACCCTTTAAATCCAATACTTCTTGGATCAAGGATCAATCTTTTTCCTCCCTTATTAAATAGACGTGGCTCTCTATGAATCATTGGTCGAACTCCCCCTCTATACAACTTCTGTGTAAAAAACTAAAGAATTTAAAGAAAGTTGTGATACTATGGTAGAGAGACAAGAAAGCACAATTACAATCAGAACTACTCCAAATTGAATCTAAGATGGAAGAAATATTTGATAAGTGTCCATCATAGGTTTTTGATTAAGAACATTTGGACATCCTTAAGACGGTGAAACAAAAGAGGGAAGTGATACTCTTTGTTGAAGAATCTACTTGGAGGCTCAAAAGTCAGACTATCTGACTTAACAATGGTGATAAGAACACTAAATTTTTCCATAAGTATACCACACTAAGAAGATCACACAATAATATATGGGATATAGAAGATGAATCTGGTGTCCATTCATCTGAGTATGAGATTAAAAAGATAACGTTAAAACATTTTAAAAACCAATACAATGTGATTGAAACATAGGATACATGTAGCCAGATCAAGGTACTTGAACATATGCCAAAGTTTTTCAATGAATCATAAAGTAATGAGATCGACAAAGAAGTCACTCTAGAAGAAGTTAAGGAAACTGTATGCACTATTCCTAAGGATAAAATCCCATGCCCTGATGGCTGGACACGGGAAATTTTTCAGTCTTTCTTTGAGATATTGGGGGAGGATCTTCTAAAGGCCGTCGAAGAATCCAGATGTTCTGGATTTATTCCGGGTGCACTCAATGTTACCTTCTTCGCTCTTATTCCCAAGGTAAACAAGATAGAAACATTTCATGACTTCAGGCCAATTGCCCTATGTAATTTTGTTTACAAATTCATTTCTAAAATTATTGCTACAAGGTTGAAATAAAAATTGGCAGCGTGTATCTCCCATGAGTAGTTTGGTTTCTTAAAGAACCAATTAATCTTTGATATTGTTGGCATAACACAAGAATGTTTACACAGTGCTAAGTCAAAGAAGCTAAGCACCATTATTCTTAAGTTGGATTTGAAGAAAGCATATGATAAGGTGAGTTGGCAATTTCTCAGATTGTTGTTAACTCAGATCGAATTAAATTGGGAGTTTACCTAATGGATTATGGCTTGTATTACCTCAGTTAATATGGTTGTTTTAATTAATGGTTCCCCGACTGATTTTTTCAAAAGTTATCGAGGACTTCATGAGGGTTGTCCCCTTTCTCCCCTATTATTTCTTCTGGTTGTTGAATGTCTAACTAGATTATTGAAGAAAGTTGTTGTAGAAGGGACTTTTCATAGCCTCAAAGTCACCACAACGACCATAGTGTCTCATCTTTTCTTCGTAGATGATGTTTTAATTTTACAGGGTGGGAAATATGAAGACTAGATGGAATTCAAATCTATCTTAACTAGTTTTTGTACAGCCTCGGGCATGGATATAAACTGTGAAAAATCTGTTTTTCTTGCACAAAACAATGATCCCAGTGTTGAATAGAGAATTCATTCAGCGTTCAACATACAGTTCATCAACCTCGAGGCAGGAATGAAATATCTTGGGTTTTATTTAAAACCAAACGACTACAAAATAACGGATTGGAATTGGTTGATTCAGCAGATAGAAAAAAGAATTAGGAATTGGACTTTCCAGTGACTCTCTTTAGGTGGAAGAATGGTCTTAGTGAAATCAGTGTTACAAAGTATCCCTGTGTACTGGCTCAGTTTAGCGAAGGTTCCTGCATCTATTTTGCACAAGATACAACAACTTATGGCATCCTTTTTATGAACAGGAGCAAACAAAAATATAGGATTTCACTTATCCAAATGGAAAAACATTCCCAGTCCAAAAGAAAATGGTGGATAGGGTATAAGAAATATATTCTGGTTTGCAAACTCTTTGGCTGATAAATCCTGTTGGAGAGGACTATTTGGTAATAGTCCGTGGAGCCAAATCCTTGAAGGAAAATATTTAAAAAGAGTCGATTTGACCTCCTAGCTACGAAAAAAAGAGTGTAAGTACCCTAATGCCTCTATTATCTGGAAAACTTTTATGAGCTCTTTGCATATTATTAAACAATGGCTAGCTTGGAAAATAGGGTGTGGAAAACAAGTTATAATTGGAAAGGATCCTTTCATTGGAGATAATACTTCATATAAGCTCTCAACATCCTTAACACAACACCTCAACAATCGGTATATTTATACCTTAGCACAAGCGGCCTTACCAAATACACTAAGCTCAACAAAAAGTTGGATAGATGCCAACCAACTTGGCAGCTGAATGGAACAATTACATTGTAAATTTGAAAAGCATTGGAATTACACTTAATAATACAAATGACAAAATTGTATGGTCATGGAACAGGGCTATAGGAACAATAACTGTTGAACTAGCATATCAGTCCATCGCTAGCAATTTACACAAAGGAAAATCTAGATGGTGGTATAAGTCTAAATGGAGAGTTAATATCCCATGTAAAATTACTTGCTTCATGTGGTTATGCTTGAAGGACTGTATCATCACTGGTGCAAATTATAAGAAACGGGGAGGCATTGGTCCTACTGTATGCAATCTTTGTCTCAATGATGATGAGACAACTAATCATCTACTTATACATTGTGATTCCACACGATACATTTGGAAAGAAATATTAAACTCCCTCAATATTTCAAATTCTTGGAACCTTTCCACTTTGGAAGAAAATTTACTGCATTGGTTTACACAATATTAAGATTTTGCTTGATATTAAGGAATATAAAGGAGTAGGAGAAGTAGAAAAATATGATTATATCCTAAATCCAGTTAATGATAACTATGGAGTTGGCATATTTATAAAATTAAATTCAGACCACAGTTATAAGACACACTTTGCAAGAGGAAAATGTAATAATATGAAAGCTGAAATTATGGGTATTTGGGGGATTTTATACTTTGTTCATAGGCTGTCCATAAGTAAACTGATGGTTGTTGGAGACTATTGACTATTGACTAGATTAATGACCGCTCAAATCTGAACCTGATTTATTTGATATTTGAAGAAATCAAATTCATGCATATTCATAGGGAATTCAACACAATTGCAGATCTACTCTCCAAAAAAGCCCAGTAGGTTGGTTTTTTCATGAGGAGATCATTAAAGAGAATGTAGTAAATATGGATAGTTTTTTGATATTTTAAAGTTATAATCCAATGTACATGGGCATTAGATGGAAAGTTCACTTTTTCTTTTTGATAAGCAAAGTTTATGATATTATGTAAAGCAAATTGACAATAGTCAATAGGAACTCTTTTGAATACTTTCTTAAAGGATATCTCAAACTATCAAGGATTTGGAGGAGACTATTAGAGAAATGTAGATCTCTGTGATCTTTTTGTAATTTGAAAGAACAGAATAAGAAATAGTCTTCTTCAACTGTAAAAAAAAATTAACTATGTAAAAGTGCAAAAATTAACTATGTAAAACTGCATGTGATTAGAATGAGAATCTAACTACCAATGACTTAATGAAGCATGTGGCAAGAATGAGAAACTAACTACCAATGAATTAATGAATTATGTCATATGATCAAATTTCCTTACCCACAATAACAATGACCAAAATTCCTTACATCAATGTAATTAAGTATAAAAATCTTAAAATTATATCAATAAAAATTAAATTAAAATAACTTTACAAAACAAACAAATAAATCTCCCATATAAACAAATAAAAAAACTATTATATTATCATAAAAAACTGGCCATAATCCTTCTATCAGAATCAATTCACCTATTATACTATTATAAATGGACATAATCCTTCTATCAGAATCAATTCACAATATAGAAAACCCTAAAAAATTGCAGGGATGAAAGTCTATTACATTCTGTATACGTAATCAATTCACAATATAGAAAACCTTTAAAAATTGATTAAAGTCTATTACATTCTGTATACACGGAATCAATTCACAATATAGAAAACCTTTAAAAATAGATTAAAGTCTATTACATTCTGTATACGGAATCATTTCACAATATAGAAAACTTTAAAAAAATTGCAGGGATGAAAGTCTATTACAATCTATATACGGAATCAATTCACAATAGAGAGAACCTTTGAAAATTGCAGGGATGGAAGTCTATTGCATTCTGTATATGGGTGAACTTATATTTCAGCGAGTATTAAAGTAATAGTAAGAAATTATTATAGTTTAAGACTGTATATGAAGATCCAAAATATGCAATACTTACCTCCAATCAGATCTCTTTGATTATTGTCTCCACAACCGTTGGGATCGATACAGACAGATACATCTGAAATGTTTTACCAAATTAGCCCAATTGAGTAGAATCCATTGCATTTATTATAAAACCCATAGCTCAGATCTGATCCACTTACTTTTTCTGCAGTTTCCTTGTACAGGATCCCAGATATAGTTTCCAATACAGAGACACCTGAATCTGCCAGAATCAGGCGAGCAAACAGAGTTCTGGTCGCAATCTGCTTGAGTTTTACAGGAAGGCTCTAACGGTGCAACCCACTGCATCTCTACTCCATAGCTCCACTGCCTCGCAGGCAACGCCGGGTCGAAATTTACGACACTGGTGTAAGCCCTACAGCCACCGGGGTGTACCCGTAATCTGTGAGAAGTGGTAGAACAACCCGCTGTAAATGCGCAGCAGATACTATCATTCCTGCACGCCATGGCTGCCCCGGTTTCATTAATATATGTATGGCACAAACTGGTTGAGCTACAATTCATCGGACTTTCCAGTACTATAGGATCGCAATTCAAGAGCATAATCGTGTTGGTACTTGTGATATTGAAAGGCAGGCTTTCATTCAATTGCAGTCCATGGTTATTCATATCTCTAGTCTGGCAAGAATCGTTAATCAAAGGCGAAGGTTGAATAACCAGCCTCATGGTGGCTGGATTGATACTAACGATTTTATAAGAGCTCCCATTCACCGATTTGAATTCCAGCTCGTTGGCTGCATTACAGTAAATTCTGTACTCAGGGAGACCGCAGCCATCTTGGATGCTAAAAGGGTATGGAACAGAAGTGTTGCCACAGTTGGGACAGCTAGGTATAACCCCTGCAACACTCGGGCTGATGCTGAAGATCATCCAGAGTATCAAGAAAAACACCCCAAAACCCCGATGTTTAATATTTGCCGTTTCAGGACGCCCAATCCTACCCGTTCTCAACATGGCCGGAGTCGAGTAAATCAAAACAAGACGCAGAACTTTGAATTTTTTTTGGATGGAAGGCTCATTTTATGGTTGCTGCAGATTGTATACGGAGAAGTGGTTTATTCACCACAGGTCAGCTATCCATTCCAATTATATGGGTATCATAGATACCGTGTCAACCTTGTATTTTGTATGTATAGATACCGTGTAAACTTTGTATTTTGTATGTGGGGTGTTGTCTAATTGTTTTAAGTTGGAATCTAGTTATTTAAATTCGCAAGAAATCATAGTTTCATGCTGTTTAAATTGCATTTTTGATTGTTTAAATGGATTCAGTATGTTGAAAAAATTTTGGGACACCAGAATTATATAGAAATAACCACTCAGATTTGTAAATTCAATTTCATTTGACGGATTTAGGGGCAAATATCACCGGAAAATAACCCAGAAACTAGCCAAAAAATTGTATGTTTTATTTTTTATTTTTTGACAATTATCATTGAAATCAGGCAATACAATTATTGGTCAAATCACAACTTAATATTGTTTATATAACTTTTTGACCATAAAATCTGCATTTTTCTAAATTTGTAAAAATCTTTTGAACAAAACTCTTAGAAAAAAATACCAAAAAATAAAAAACTTTTAACTTTTAGACTACTACTTTTGTATGAGCTCACAACAAAGTTGCGAAAACTAAATAATCAAATTGTCTCATTCCAATGAAAGAAAAATAAAAGACATGTGTGCCTACCAATTCCAATTATATGGTGTCATAGATGCCATGTCAACCTTATATTTTGTATGAGGTTACAACAAAGTCTTTCAAACTAGAACGTTTAGACTACTTCTTTTGTATGACCTTACAACAAAGTCTATCAAACAAAATAATCAAATTATCTCATTCCAATGAAAGAAAGAAAAAAGAAAAAAGAAAAAAAAACACATGTACCTACCAATTCCAATACCTTATATTTTGTATGAGGTTACAACAAAGTCTTTCAAACTAGAACGTTTAGACTACTTCTTTTTGTGACCTTACAACAGAGTCTATCAAACAAAATAATCAAATTATCTCATTTCCAATGAAGAAAAAAAAAAAAAAAAAACATGTACTACAATTTCCAATTTATAGGTTGCTCTCATTTCCAATAGAAAAAAAAAAAAAAACACACAACACCAGTTTTCTATCTCATTCCAATGAAAAAAAAAAAAAACACCTGTACTTACCAATTCCAATTTATGATATCATAGATGTCGTGTCAACCTTGTATTTTGTATGAGCTTACAACAAAGTCTCTCAAACAAGATAATCAAACTTTCCCATTCCAATGAAAGAAAAAAAAATTATGTACTTACTAATTTCAATTATATGGATATTATAGATGACATGTGAAACTTGTATTTGTATGTTATATGAATTTGTATTTGTATGTTATATGAACTTATAGTAAATTTTTTTTAAAAAGCAAATCAATTTTTTTTCATTTTAATTGAATTTGTGATTTTGAAAATTAAATCATAGTATTAATGACCGTTCATTAATATATTAAATTTGTATCTCATCAATCAATGAAAGAAAAAAAAATTAGGTAAACATTAAGCCACATTAACTCTAAAAAATGAGTATGTTATAGAACACACAAGAGACGAACATGTTGACCTGAATGTAACAGAGAAACATACATTTTCAATCGATCACCCTCATTAGTGCTAGATGAAAATACTCCACATGAGTTATGAACTTCTAATAAACCCTCTCTTACACATCTCATGGTTTTTGGTTGTGATGCCTATATTCAGGTTCCAAATGAATACAAGATTAAGCTAGATAAAAGGGATGAAAAATGTATCTTTACTCGTTTACAAATGGTATGAAAGGTTATAAGCTTTGGAACTTAGAAACTAAGAATATAGTGTATAGCTCAGAAGTGATATTTAGAGAAATCAAATATGTTGTCAAACAATAATTCCTACCAAGGGAGGAAGAAGTAGAGAAAATATTTTGAGTTAAAGGATAATGAAGCAGACTCTATAGAAGAACAATTATTAGAAGAAGAAGCTCCGCATACTCAAGTATTGAGGAGATCGGTTTGGGAAATAAGGAAACCAAAAAGGTATACTCCACCTGATTTACATTCAAATTTTTCTTTTTCTATTATTGATTTTGATCTTAGAACTATTAGGGAGCTAGTGGATTCATAGGATGGAAAAGTCTCGAAAAATGCCATGGTTGAATAAATGGCAGCCTTGGACAAGAATGAGGCTTGGGATCTAATGGAGTTTCCAACTGGAATAAACCCCATTGGAAACAAATCGATGTTTAAAAAGAAACCAAATCGATAAGGTAAATATGAGAAATGCAAAGCTTGATTAGTAGAAAAGGTTATTCCTAAGTAGAGGGCATTGACTTTGGTGAATTTTTTTCTCTTGTTTCCAAGCTAACTTATATTAGATTTATTTAATCTGTTGTTGTTTCTTTTGATTTTGAAGTATAATAGATGGATGTGAAGACATCATTCCTACAAGGGGGTGTAGAAGAAGAAATCTACATGAAGTGGCCATAAGGATTTGTTGTGAAGGGAAAGAAATATCTGGTATGAAAGCTAAAAAAGTCTTTGTATGGGTTAAATCGATCACCAAAGATGTGGTATCTAAAGTTTGATAATTATATGTTGGGAATTGGATTCTCAAGTAGCAAAGAAGATCATCGTGTGTATTTCAAATTAATCAGTGATCATCTTATTGTATGTGTATGATATGTTGTCAATAGGAAATGGCAAGGAGATTATACAGGATGTGAAAACTTAGTTTTACTCTAAATATGACATGAAAGATCTTGGTGTTGCAAATTTCATTTGGGTATGGAAATTAAAAGAGATAAAGAAAATAGGAAACTCTAGTTAAATGAGAGGAAATATGACGAGACAATAATGTAGAGGTTTAATATGTAGGAATGTAAATTGATTAGGGTTCCTATTCATGTAGGTGTAAATTTATCTATGGATCAATGTCTAAAGACACATGAAGAGGAAGAGGACATGTCCCATGTTTTGTATGCTAGTGTGGTTGGAAGTTTGATGTATGCAATGGTATGTACTAGACTGGACATCGCACATGCAATGGGAGTTTCAAGTCGATATATGTCAAAACTGGGGAAGCAACATTGAAAAAGAGTAAAGAGGGTTTTAATGTATTTGTGTGGCGTGCTACTAGTTATGGATTGTGCTATCAAGGAAAACCAGGATTGGATAGAGTGTTGGAACTACATGGGTTTGTTGACGCATACTCGAATGAAGATATAGATCATAAAATGTCTACAAGATCTACAAGTGGGTATGTTTTTAACCTTTTTGGAGGAGCAATCAGTTGGATGAGAAAAATATAGACCATAGTGGCACTATCAACTATAAAATATGAATACGTGGCAGCCACCCATGTAAGGAAGGAAAAAATATGGTTACAAATATTTTGTTTAGGTATTGGGTTGGTGCAACAAGCTGTAAGGATAGATTGTGAGAGTTGGAGTGCAATCTTTCTTGTGAAGAACCCAACTTATCATTCAAGGAAAAAGAATTTGATGTTCAATATCACTTTGTGAGAGGCATGTTTGAAGATAATAAGGTGTTGTCGATGAAGGTGGACACTTTGAATAATATTACAATTCATTGAAAAATTTTATGAGCACCGAGAAGTTCTCTTAGTGTAGAAAAAAATGGGCATTTCTTCCTTGGATTGTTCATTATGTAATGTAACCCCCTATATTCAAAGAAAATAACAAGTGGGAGAATGTTGGGTATGTGATATATTCTTTGCATCACTAAAACTAGTGTCTACATTGTGTTGGGAGTAGGTGGGGATTTAGGGGCACCACCCCCAAATGTTTGTTTTGTCCATTTTTGCATTTATTTTTTAGTCGTTTTTCAGCACATAGATTTTGTCGATGGTTTTCCAATTATTGTTAAGGAATTAGGGTTGTTGAAAAATCCAAGTCAATGGATTAGGGTTTTTGTATACCATGGGATCCTATATATTTTATATTGTAAATAATGAAGATATAATGTGAATAAAGAATTAGAGGTATGACTCTAAACAAGTTGCTAGTTTTCCCAGTTTGGGTTTCCATGGTAAGATCTCTATGTAATGTGTGTGTGTTCCATTATATATTTTATGTTTTTATTAAGAATATATGTGTAGTAATTAACTGTACAAGGTTAAAATCTACATGAAATTAATCATTTCAACCCAATCTGCCAAAGTTCATGCTACCCGTGTCTTGTAGTTTTGGACGTCTTCTACAAAATTGCGTCCTCTACCAACTCTTCCTAAGAATATGGTGCTAATTCCTCTATGGTAGGTAGCAATTTCTCTTTCTCCTAATCCAACATGGAAGGCTTATAGAGTTTCAAATTATCCACAATCACTATTGAGTAAATGCGCATTTATGGGGGTAGAATGATTCTATAGGAGTTATGTCCCACCTTCTCCAATACCTCAAAAGGGCCATATCACAGAGCCTTGATAGTATTACTAGGAACATGTAGTCTTTCCTTATTTACTGGTAGCCAAAATATAGATCCCACTTTGAATGACTTCTCAATTTTGTGTTGATCATGTATGGCCTTATGATTTTCCTATGAATTCTTCAGTGTCTCTTGTACTTGCAAATGGCTCTACCAAATCTTCTGAAAAAAAATTATACTCTCAATGCATATCATATGATGTCCTCCCTCACACATCATTGTTGTCCATATACAAAATCCAAGGGTGAAGGTGGAAAATATACAAATAAAGTTTCAAAAGGTGATTTACTAGTATGTCTATATGGAAAAAACGTCCTTTTTTAAGAGTAGAGGTTGTCCCCGATGAGAAGTCCCAATCAGGCCTCTCACTGTTTGAAATAGAGAACCCATTTGGATTCTAGCTCGACATCCATTTCTAGTTTGGGGTTTTGATCCGAATGCATATATGAAAATCAGACTCTATAAATCAATACACAATGAAGAACAAATAATCACCATTTCTTATTCATTGAGTGAGAGAGGAGTGCATTTTATAGGCAACCCTTCTCATGGGTAAAATAGAAAAATTTGAAGTGAAAGAAAACTACTAAGTATTATAATAGGAAAAGCCCAGGATTTTCTTTATTAATCGTTATATTAGAAAGAGATAAAACAATATAAATATACTAAATATTTTATAGAACTTTTATCCTCATCTTGAGTTGGCGAAGGAAGGAATCCCCCCTTTCTGGTTGCCCAATTCCTCCCAGTTTAAACAGAAAGTGTCCTCTCTTTCTGCATCCCTGTTTAAGTTTGAGAGCACTGTGGATGGACTGAATATTTCCATGGTTGCTCAGAGGCTATAATGATACTGGAATAGAAAGGATTGTTGATTTTGCAAAGACTAGGAGGGTGGAGACACCTGGATTCCCAGTAAGTGTGGTTGAAACTGAGATGGTGGAGGCACTTGGCTTCTCGGTGTTATGCCACGTATATGGGGAGGGTGGAGACACCTTTCTACCCCAAAGTGAAAGAGAATCCTTGTGAACTAGTGAAGAGGAACCTCTAGAGAAAGATTGCGGGTGTTGCAAAAAATGTATTATGTTGTTGTGAAAGCTAGGAGGAAGTGGTATTGAGGGATGAAAAAATGAAAATGAAACCAAAAATGTGGTTGAAAAAAAGTTGGCTTGGATCTAGGATTTGATACCAAATGATCTGCATGCATATATGAAAATCGGACTCCATAAACTCAATACACAACGAATAACAAATAATGACAATTTATTATTCATTGAGTGAGAGAGGAGCGCATTTTATAGGCAAGCCTTCTCATGGGTACAATAGAAAAAGTTGAAGTGAAAGAGAACTACTAAGTATTATAATAGGAAAATCCCACGCTTTTCTTTATTAACTGTTATAATAGAAAAAGCTAAAACAAGATAAATATATTAAATATTTTTTAGAACTTTCATCCTCATCTTGAGTTAGTGAAGGAAGGCATGCCCCCTTCCTGGTAGCCTAGGTTTACCGGTTGTGTCCCGACCCATTGATGAAGATTTTATAAGCTAAAGAATGAAAGGTAGATAATCTAAGATACACATGTTTGGATGAAACCAAGGTAAAAATAAAGTAAAATAGAACTAGACATACTCTCATCAATGGCATGAGAAATAGTTATCATAGATTAGAGACGGAAACATGAATAAATAACTACAAACACAAAATATTCTAGAATTTAAATAATCATTTATGGTTCTGTGCCCACAAATTCAGATAAATATTCTCTGAAGAACATAAATAAGAATGTAGTCATTATACATAAGAGTATTCTACAATATGAAGTATATCCTTACACAACCTGAGTGTTGAGCCAAAACATAAAGGAATATTCCAAAATACATCCAACACGAGAAACAAAGATTTTCATAAAATAGCTTGACCAAACAGGGTTGTCATCATTAAAAGTTTTAGTCATAGTACACGAAAGATCAAAGATCCAAAATCCAATTTACTTGGATAAAATCCCTTGTTGAAGTTCAACATGACTCTTGGCCTTCCACTTTCCCCCAAGACCTTTCATTTACAAAAAAAAATCCTTATCTCTTTTGTAATGATGAGAGGACAAGGAAACTAGAAATGTTTACGATTTAATGTATAATATGTGGTTACATTTTGAATTTGTTTTTAAGTACTTATGGGCCATCATAGGTTCTGGTCATACTGTACTTAATCCACCATGGAAAGTGGTATTGACATTGGGAAAACTCTTCTCCCTCCACGTTTCATATTCAAACATCATGGGATTCAAAATCCTTCTTCGACTAATCAAGCTTAATTCCCTTTCGTTGTTCCCTTGTCGTTGCAACAATTGTTGTTTTTGTTGTGTCTCTATCATATTTGGTGATATATCATGTATGTGATAGTGTTGTTTCATACTATTCAATTTCCCTGATGTGTGGTGATTGTGCTTTCATGGTTTTCTTCCCTCGCACCCTATCGATTCAAATTGTTGAGTATGAACTTCCTTTAGCAATGGTACCTAACACCATTCAATATGAAATAGATGAGTCACCTCATATTAAAATAGAAATAAAATATAAAAAGCATGGAATTGAACCTATAGAATTGAAACATTAACTAATTGATAGTTCGTGTATTCTTCCCTAACTTCGGTTCTAGGTTCCTCTTCTCTTGGGAGGTGTTTTGTTCACTGGGGTTGTTGACAATGTGCCAAATATTAATCCTGGAAAATGTGAACAATTGGTGGGGAATTTATCAAATCATAGAACTATGAAGTTGTATATCTCATAAATACCTTTCCAATGGTATAAGGAACGCGTGAAATGAGTATCTGATTCAAACGTTATGACCAAAATAGGAAAATCATTTTGGGATGGTCATATCCCTGCATCAGAGAGATAAGAAAAAACTCTCCTTTGTGTAACATAGAGGTAAAAAATAAATCTCCTTTGTGTATTAGAGAGTTAATAAAAAAACTCTCCTTTGTGTATCATACAGTCAAGAAATAACTCTCCTTTGTGTATCAGAGAGTTCATTAACAACTCTCATTTGTGTATCAGAGAGTTAATCAACAAGTCTCCTTTGTGTATCCAATATTTAATCAAAAACTCTCATTTGTGTATCGGGGAGTTAATAAACATCTCATCTTTGTGTATTGGATATTTAATCAACAACTCTCATTTGTGTATAGGAGATTTAAGAAACAACTTTCCTTTCAAGCAAGACAAATTGAAAAAAAAATAAGTGTCCTTTTTCCGTCAAGAAACAACAAGAGATTGAGTTCAAAAGTCCATAACTTTTTCATACCATGTATGATTGAGGTGTATTTTTTTGAAACATGGAGGGCACAAGGAGGATATTGTAGTGAGAGATCTTACAAATTCATTCAATAATTTTATTAGATTCATATTTAATGAAGGTCTGGATTAGTGAGGATTTCTTGATGGGAAATCCTTTGTGATCATTCTAACACTTCTGGACCTCATATTTAGATTATGTCAATGGCATTGGAACTGTAATACTGTAAAAAACACATATAGTCTATTTTAGAAGTGAAAACTCCACTTTGACCAATACCAAAAATTACGAGCAAAAACATTTTTAATGAAATTTCGGACCATGTCCTTGCTACTTCTTTGCTCGAATTCAATTCCATCAGTTCCTATGGAATATATGTCATATAGGATCCTAGTCAATACATTATAAATAATGTAATATGCCAATGGATAAGAAATATTATCTCCCAAAAATAGCCAACTGACGTTTGGAGCACTTTCCACTTAGTATGGGACAAGAGTACCAATTCCTCTTTCAGATGTAATTCAGAGCCAAATTATTCCCTGTAGATGATGCAATTAACCCATCTATCCATAGAAAACACTTCCATGATCAAGGTTATTCATAAAATCAAGAAGGTGCAAAACGTTCACGTCGACATGATATGTTTAATGAAATTTGTTGGTGACACACACATAATCTATCATGAATAAAACATGAAGTAGATTAGGAAAGGTAGTCAATCAGTCATTAGTTATCCAGTTATTCATGGAGTGTTTAATTATTGAAAATGATAGGAACCTGACTGGCGGGTGCAACAAGAAGGATCTGAGATGAAGGAGAATAAGAGAGGTCTCAAGATGAAGGAGTATCTTGCCGACAAGGTGTATGCCAGTGAGGAAAAGAGGATCATCGTCGATACACTCAGTTTCGATGGGTGGTAAATGTATTTTTTTATAACACATCGATGACATAAGCATGGAATTCGTCGACAATGAGTGTGTTGGAGAGAGAGAGAGAGATGAACCTCACTAATACATGGTGTATCAATTATAAATGAAGGAAATTTGTTGATATGTGATGAATTAGTGAAAATGTGAGGATCCCTGATGATATGTGATGTATTGGCGAGGATGGGAGGAAGTAATCCAATGTAATTTTTAACATGTCGGGGAAAATCGTGTGAAAATATCTGGTGTACCAGCATTGGTCACATGAACTTTATTGGTGATAAAGATTTGTGTTTTGGAAAAGTTTAGCGGAAGTTTTCCAGTGTTGGATATATCAACGGAGGAAGAAGGATATTCATCGATACACTATGTATAGGAAAATAAAGAGGGAACTCACTGATGTTGTTTATTGGCATGTCATAGTGATATGAAGAAACACTGCAAGTGGTAAAGCATAGAGAGTGAGAAGAAAGACTTGGGATTTTCCATTTGCATGAAAGAGTTTAAGAGTCTTTCTAGTAGAAATGTTTACTCGAGGGGCCTAATTTATTCTCTTAGGGGAAAGGAAAGAGAATAAATTAGGGAGGTTGTTATGCGTGCACAAAAAATGGCGACACACTGGGTGAAGCCTAAATATCTTCTAGTCTTATCTAAATTATGAGCGAAAAATGTAGAGGGTCATATAATTTCTTTAAAGATTATAAATTATGGAATTAATGTGAAATAGTTACCTAAAATATTTCATTGTGGTGGGCTCACTGGTGATGCTTGCATGTTGGGTAGTCGAGCTTGTCTGATATAATCATAGGATGAATGATGGTGAGATTTATTTCCTTAAACTGCGTTGACGATTCATACTAGTATCTATGTCATGGGGAAAATATAGGTTTGGGATATAAAAATATTTTCACCATGTGTGTATATGTGTATATCTCTCAAGTGTTTATCCACTACTTGCGAGTGTCCATAGCCCCATTCAAGTCACGACGATGTCACAGACCTTTCTCTACTACTAGTGAGCGTCCATCGCCCCGACAAATATATTTTCATGTCCCATAGTCTAGTCAAACTTTCTTTCCCATTCCTTCCTAGTTTATTTGGTGTATTCTTAGAACCAAGTGGATGGGGAAAGTGGTGGCCTTGTTTTTTCCTGATAGGGGATGGCAACCAACTATTGGGATTTATTTAGTATATTTGTTGCACCTAGCTAGATAAAGTTATCCCTTTTGATCTTGAACCTTTATACTTTGACACTTCACCTTTCACGCAAGAAGCTACTTAGTGTGTGGATGGTTTCCCCATTACATAGGATATTCTCACCAACTAACATGCAAGAGTGATCATATATTAACCACTCTATTAATTCATGGTTTGATTGTTGTCACAATATTCCAAAATAGTTTTGATTAATGCTTGAAAAGAGACCCCTTGTTTAGATCATGAGCTAATAAAGAGATGCAAGGTGATTCCATCCTATATCCAGTGTGAAGATGTTGCATGTAAAAGACAAGCAAAGGTGAGATGTTTGTATATCATTATATATAATTAGGAATTATAAGAAAAAAAAAATAATAGAGACTGAGTTCCCTCCAAGTGAAAATATGATGAGGAAAGAAAAAGAAGAGACGTATTTAGAATTAGAAGATGAACTTGGCCCAAAAGGTGTTGCAATTGAAAAAAGAAACCTTGGATAAATGATGATAAAAGATATGCAGTCGACAAAGAAAGTAAACTGAGAAAGAGATCATGAATGTAAGCTTTTCCAACAACTTTAAAATGTTTATGCATAACATCCAACAAGAAGTTTGCGGCCTCTTGAAAAGACTAATCCATGTGAAAGAATGTACGCTTATTATTTCATTTAGATGGGATCCGGTGCTAGTGTTGGCTGAGAGTTGCATCCCTCATAATTATTTTCTGAAAACAATGAACTCATCTTTGCATCCTTGTTCTCCAGGGAACAAGGATTTGAACGAGCTTCCATTTGTTACCCATCATGTTCTTTTCTCTAGTTGTGCGAAGATATTTACTCACTCTCTACTTCTCCCAACTCTTAAAATTATTTTGTAACATGACATGCTCATCTCTTCACTAGTTCAAATCAAGCGTGTCATTCCAATTCCATACTTGTACCTAAATAAACAAACCGTTCAAGGTATGAGATTGATTTCAACCCAAGAATTTCAAAAATGAAAGTGTTTAAGAAGATCATGTGCATGGAATTGAGAATATAATCCAAAAATAGATTTGTGAGTGAACTTCCCACACAACATGTCTCATGATTGTGTCAAATTTTCTAATCCATTTGTCTTCCTCAAGTCATTTCCTTCTCTTCAAGAAAGCACAAACATCTACAAGAAGGATTTGAACACAAGAAGAAAAGATAGATATCATTGATTAAAACTAGTGACCAAATATATATATTGCTTTATTATCCAATTTCAAACAAAATTATTTAACCAGTTAAACAATCTGACCAAAAGTAATTTTGAGTAAGGTAGCTCCCCCACAAAAGAGCATGTTCGTAGAGATTTCACAATATAAACTAAAAATAATGTGTGTATTTGGGATAGCATGGGACATTAAATCAAAGAGATAATGCCTTTGAAAACATAAGGAACCATACATGTTGGGATGCATGAAATCAGATCATGAGTATTACCAGTTCTTGTTGCCAAGATTCCAGTAGAGAGGTGGGGTCAACTTAGCTTGAATGTTGTTCTATCAAGTGCAAGTTCTCTTTTAGGAAACAAAGGACTATGGATATAATGATCGCCGGTTTTGCTCCAAAGAAGTGAATTTGTAAATCATTTTGTTGATCAATGTCCTAGAGATTAGAGGTCATTGTTCTTGATTCATAGTGCTCTTTCACGGCTGAAAATGTTCATTGAATTGTTTTCATTAGCACTTATTCAATTGTTACCTTCTTGAACATGGTTGTGGATCATGTATGGTGTGGTTTGAACAGGTTAAATATTAGATATTGAGGTAAGTTTCCACATCATACATGAAAACGAAAGAGCAAGGTTCCATGTAGCACTTTTCCTCTAAGAACTTCCTTGAGCACGAATTTGTAAATCAATTGGTGATACTTATGTAGATAAATGTGCATCATGTTCATGTGTTTGCCTAATTTTTGAAAGAGTATTCTTGATGAACCTTCCCAAAAATCATAGAGCGGTATCTTGAAGAGCTTCGTTGAGAGTGTCGTGACTTGGCTATAATGTACCTTCCATTCAATAGTGGAAAATCCAAAAGCAATAGGAACATCATGATGTAAAACCCCAACAAAATCAAGATGAAGGCAACTAAGAGCAAATTGAAATACGACCATATCAAGAGAGAACAAATGAAAACTAATTATTTAGTCCTCGTCAATATATTGTATCTGATCATTCCAAGAGTATTGCAATATATTGGAAAACTAGATCAAGAACATTAAATCCGAGTCAAAGAGCTTCAAAGGACACACCTTTAAACTTCAGTAAGCTTTAAAACATTGTACTTCAACATACCAAAGTCATTAAAACAAGTTGTTTGATCTAAACAAATAATATGTTTCACCCTCGTAATGGATAATGCATGATGATAAAAGGACAGATTTGGTTGATTATAGATCATTAGACCAAGAAAAAGATATCTATCTTGTCACCAAAGATGACTATGAAAAATATGTGACCTCAAAAATCAAGCTTAGGAGCTTGTGGCGTCCAAACATAACATCAAAATGTCTATGTGTGCGCTCTTTAACCCTCATATTTCTGAGATGTTCAACATAGTCAAAGGCAAACTAAAACTTGACGTTTTGTTACTAAGGCTATTTTGGGTTGATTTGTATCAACAAAAAAAAACCAAAATAATAGGAGTTGATTGAAACTATCATATCCTTTGCTAATTAGTTGCATAAACTTTGGGATAGAGAAACCTCCGTAGCTTATGTTTGGAAAATAGTTCTCACTGTTTCAACAATACATATATATAATTGCCATTTGCATTTCTATCACAAATTTTAAGTCTATGAGGTATGCGAATTTACAAGTAGTGTTGGATTTTTTTTGATAGGCTTGCAAAAAAAATTAATTTATAACGGTTTAAAGTGATTTCCAAAGTTATTGTTAGGGTTATTTTTAGTTTTTTTATAACTTTTTTTTTTAAAGTTTTAAATTGTTTCCAAAAGAATTATGAAATGATAAGGAATTTATCAACTAAAAAATCAACAAATAATATTTGAAACATAGATCATTACTATAACTAAATAATTTATAATGAGTTTATATTGAATGTTGCATAAAAGGCTATATAACTTACAGCTAAGTGGGTTAGTTGGAATACTATGAATTATAAGTTTCAAACATAAATCATTAATATAACTAAATAATTTATAATGAATGTTGCATATAAGGCTATATAACTTACAGCTAGGTGGGTTAGTTGGAATATTATGAATTATAAGTTTCAAACATAAATCATTAATATAACTAAATAATTTATAATGAATTTATATTGAATGTTGCATATAAGGCTATATAACTTATAGCCAGGTGGGTTACAATACAATGAATTATAAGTAGTTGATTATGATATATATTTTATATGGAAAAAAAAGTTTATAAAATTTATATTTTATTTTCAAAAACTTTTAAATTTATAGTGAATTTCAAATTCAATATAACAATATTATTTATCTACTTGTTTGTAGATATATATTATTATTATTATTATTATTATTATTGTTTAGGTTAAAATTCATTAGGTGATATTAGCTATTTTTTATAGTTTCTTACTTTAAATTTACAAAATGATGCATATTCTAGTTCCATTATATTTTGGATTGTTATGGATACAACTAATATGCAACCTTTCTTTATCAATTTATCTTAAAAAGGTTTTGAAGACATGTTTACACTTGTGACATTCTCAATAGTTACTTCCACCTAGATCTTTCTAATTCTACTTCAACTTTTTTGAAGGTATGGAGTAGGTATTATCAGTTCTTTCTTGCTTTTAAAATATAGACAAATAATGCATTATTACAATTTGCAAATATTTCATTTTCACTTTATATTATATACAACTATTACATTAAAAATTTCTAAAACATAGATATAAACAATTTCACTACTAGTTTTACTTGTTATAATACTAATTACATTATTTTTAAAATCTTACTATGATAACTCCCATCTCCAAACTATTCATAGTCTCATGTTGAATGACTTGAACATTCGATGTATATCTTAAGTGACCTTGAAAATATCAATTCCAAGCCTAACACTTTTTGTTTGATCTACTTGTCTACTTTAATTCAAAATAAATAATCACATTAAATGATAAATAAAAATTATAAAATATAGGAAACAATAGGCTCTAGAAAGGGAGAGGTTAGGTTTCAATGAAAAACTTGGTTACAGTTAAGTCTAAGAGTTAAAAGGCAAAATGGAAGGAAGTTTCAACATTAAATAGAGGGAAATAAAATATAGATGAGTACAATATATCAGACAAAACTTATACTTCCCTTTTTTATCATGTTTTCTTATAATACATACACTATATTAGGCATCATATAATGAAGTATCCTAAACCTTCTAAAAGCTTTAGTGCATGTAATTCATAGGCATAATACTACATGATACCAAAACCATGAAACACAAAAGCAGTGAGTCACAAATACCATTGGCCCAAACACCGGTTGTTTACCTAAAATATATTTGACTCTATTATCTAACCACTTGTTTACATATAATAGATATGACTCTCTTTTTCAAATTTATCCTAACACATCAAAAGTCAAAACAAAACATTTGAGTTTCATTTTTACAAATAAGACCAATTCACATCATTTACTAACTTTCCAGAATAATTTATTTATGTAATAAAAAAAATTATTTAATCGATAAATTTATAAAATTTACCATAAAATTTATCAAAATTTGTCATTTTGATAATGAAATTTTGTTATTTTGAAAATTTCAATATTATAATAACAATATATATGTTATATTAAGTTAATTTTGTATTACAAATTTAACAATTACAAATCGTAATTCCAACCATTTCTGAAAATCTTCACATAAAAATAAAATCTAGGTTTACTTGTTATCTTTGCATTCAACTTAAAGTAGGAACTTTTGTTCATGTTTTATATGAACTTTGTCAAAATTAAGTCCTAGAGGGGCAAGAAATCTCGCAGCTGCATTGACGTGAATATGTCCGTTTCTCCGTTTCTCTATTTCATTCACGTTAATATGTCCGTCTCTCCTGTACTTTATGGTTTATACTGTTACTGTTATTACTTTTAGTTACTGTTATTAATTTTGATAGATTGGTTGATTGAGTTAAGGTGTTGGTTTAGTTGGTTAGTGCATTTCAATTAAAATTTTTAATAGGAATAAGACAATTTAGTTATTTTATTTGACAGATTTTACTCTAATACAAAATACAAGGTTGACACCACATCTATGATATCCATATAATTGGAATTGGTAGGTTTTAAGTTTTTTAAGATACCTTTTTCAAGGAGTATTGACCAAAATCCAGTTAGAAATTAAAAAAATACAGATTTTTTTTGGTTGAAATTACATATTTTCAATGTTTTAAGATTTTTAAGGAGGTTGAATCAATTTATACATCCAAAAATACAATATATATATAAAAACAATATTGAATCTCTATTTAGCCAACTATTGTTGCCAACTAATTTTTAATGAATTTATATTGAATGTTGTATATAATGTTATATAATTTATAGCTAGGTGGGTTAGCTGGAATACTATGAATTACAAGTAGTTAATCATGATATGTATTTTTTATAAAAAAAAAGTTTATAAAATTTATATTTTATTTTCAAAAACCTTTAAATTTATAGTGAATTTCAGTTTCAATATAACAATATTATTTATCTACTTGTTTGTGGATATATAATATTATTATTGTTATTTTTTAGGGTAAAATCTATTAGGTGATATTAGCTATTTTTTATTTTTTTTGTAAATTAGAAATTATATTAAATCCTGTGAAGCATAAATATTACAACCGTCTATCTAGCATATATTTGAACATGGCAGCATTTCCCTGAAAGGAAACCAATGCTGCCACATGGCCCAAAAATTCAAAGTATTCAGGCAAAACTTGTAGAGAAGTGAAAGATGGTGATCTATAGTGCCATGCATGACATAGTTTCTTAATTATAAACTGAGACCAAAATTTGCGAAGACCAAAATTCCCAAGACTGGATGGCCTCACATGGCCAAAAACTTATGAAGTAAATTAACTAAAAGCATAGAAAAAGGAAACCTGAACCAGAAGAAATTAACCAATGTCGGGGTTGAGCCTTTGCCCCACGAGAGCCTGACGCATATACAAGGTGTCTCTATCGGGCTTATCCATGTCTGAGATAACCTACCTAAGGTCCTGCAGGAAAGTCATCAGGAGGTCCACACGGTTCCATTGCTCTATTTCCTTGTTCTGCAACTCGTTAATGGCGGTCTTGATGTCCCCTATTCCACACTTGAGGTCTTCTAGGGAATCCTCG
>SNQJ01S0015789.1:58210-73542 GCA_010110895.2 Picea sitchensis
ATTTTTGGATGTATAAATTGATTCAACCTCCTCAAAAATTTCAAAACATTCAAAATATGTAATTTCAACCAAAAAAATCTGTATTTTTTAATTTCTAACTAGAGTTTGGTCAATACTCCTTGAAAAAGGTACCTTAAAAAACTTAAAACCTACCAATTCCAATTATATGGATATTATAGATGTGGTGTCAACCTTGTATTTTGTATCAGAGTAAAATCTGTCAAAGAAAATAACTAAATTGTCTTATTCCTATTCAAAATTTTAATTGAAATGCACTAACCCAACTAAACCAACACCTTAACTCAATGAACCAATCTATCAAAATTAAAAACAGTAACTAAATTTCAGTAGGGTTTCGGAGTATAAACCATAAAGTACAAGAGAGACAGACATATTAACGTGAATGAAATAGAGAAACGGAGAAACGGACATATTCACGTCAATGCAGCTGCGAGATTTCTTGCCCCTCTAGGACTTAATTTTGGCCATGTTTTATATGAACAAAGTTCTTACTTTAAGTTGAATGCAAAGATAACAAGTAAAACTAGATTTTATTTTTATGTGAAGATTTTCAGAAAGGTTGGAATTACGATTTGTAATTGTTAAATTTGTAATATAAAATTAACTTAATATAATATATATAATGCCCCGGATGGGGTGTTACACGGTTAGCTGGGACACATGGAGATACAGCCAGGGCACATGGAGGAGCCAACAGGGCACGCCATTAATAATGGCCACCCTCCCGGCTGCGAGCAGTTAAGTCGAGCCCCTGCCTCCATAAAGCATTAAGCCCTGATGGAGCCACTCGCGCGTGGTTGGGGAACAAAAGGTCAGTGCATTCAGTTCATGGCGTTAATGTATATTGCCGTCCCGGGCACTGTTCATTGTTACCACTAGGGAAGAAGACCTCCCACACTGCTCTCGACTTTGCCCCAGCTAGTTCAGCTTCGTCGAGTCGACAGTCTGACCCTCCTGTTTATCATGCCACGAATTCGGGGTTGGCCTCGCCGAGGCACCAGCTGGCATGCACCAGAGACCCGCAGAAAGCACCACCAGCGGTTTGTTCGGGCCTTCCAAGCAGCCAAGAAAAACCGCAGAGGAGGCGCCACCTTTGCACCCTTGTCGGGACCTGCCCATGATACCTGTCATCCCTACGACGCACTCTGTGACCCCGACAACTGCTTCCACTCCAGATAATCTTCCACATCCTAACACCACTCCTAGTGAATTCTATGCGGCCTGTGTAGTGGAGGAGGAGCCACCAGACCTCAGCGCGACGGAGCACAAGCATGGACCGCCACTGGAATGCACGACAAGGGAACCGGAGCTGAATAATGAATATGTGAACCCAAAACGAATTTCTCCACCCCCACCGTCGATGCTGCATCACGACCACCTCCAACTGATCTTCGACCTGCGCAGCTTGGTGGATGATCAGGCCTTCAGAACGGTGAGCATTAGCCAACGTCTGGACATGCTATTTGCCGCATACTCTGAAACTTCACCACGACGTCAGTGTCCTACTTGCGTGCAACCCTTCACTCTTCCCGGCAATAGCGGCACTCCGACGAACTAGGTTCTGGTTTCTTTTGATTTCTCATGTTTTTTCTGTTGCTATGTATTAGAGCTATGGCTCCCCCGGCTAGTTACAGTTCAGAATTTCTAGTGTGGTTGCAATCAGTGAACAAAACCCCTGGTTTCCCTTGGACAGGGTGGCGTAATTCTATGTCTAATTTTGCTATTACAGTAGACAGGCCAGCTGTCCTGGTTTCCTCTGTTGGCAGGACAGCTGGACCATGCTTTCCAATTGTATGCCTATTTTGCTAGCTTAATACAAAGGTTCCACTTTTACTTAAAAAAAAATAAATATAATATATATAATGTTTTTATAATATTGAAATTTTCAAAATAACAAAATTTTATTATCAAAATGACAAATTTTGATAAATTTTTATTTTAAATTTTATAAATTTATCGATTAAATAATTTTTTTTATTACATAAATAAATTATTTTGGAAAGTTAGTAAATGATGTGAATTGGTCTTATTTGTAAAAATGAAACTCAAATGTTTTGTCTTGACTTTTGATGTGTTAGGATAAACTTGAAAAAGAGAATCATATCTATTATAAGTAAACAAGTGGTTAGATAAAAGAGTCAAATATATTTTAGGTAAACAATTGGTTTTTGGGTCAATGGTATTTGTGACCCATTGTTTTTGTGTTTCATGGTTTTGGTACCTTACAGTATTATGCCCGTGAATTACATGTACTGAAGCCTTTAGAAGGCTTAGGATATTTCATTATATGATGCCTAATATAGTGTATGTATTATGAGAAAACATGGTAAAAAAGGAAAATATATGTTTTGTTTGGTCTATTGTGCTCATCTATATTTTATTTCCCTCTATTTAATGTTGAAACTTCCTTTCATTTTGTCTTTTAACTCTTAGACTTAATTGTAACCAAGTTTTTCATTGAAACCTAACCTCTCCCTTTCTAGAGCACTTAGGATATACATAGAATGTTCAAGTCATTCAACATAAGACTATGAATAGTTTGGAGATGGGAGTTATCATAGTAAGAGTTAAGAAATAATGTAATTAGTATTATAACAAGTAAAACTAGCAATGAAATTGTTTATATCTATGTTTTAGAAAATTTTAATGTAATAGTTGTATATAATATAAAGTGAAAATGAAACACTTGCAAATTGTAATAATGCATTATTTGTCTATATTTTAAAAGCAAGAAAGAGGTGATAATACCTACTCCATACCTTCAAAAGTTGAAATAGAATTAGAAAGATTTGGGTGGTAGTAACTATTGAGAATGTCACAAGTATAAACATGTCTTCAAAACCTTTTTAAGATAAATTGATAAAGAAAAGTTGTGCATATTAATTGTATCCATAACAATCCAAAATATAATGGAACTAGAATATGCATCATTTTGTAAATTTTAAAATAAGAAACTATCAAAGATAGCTAATATCACCTAATGGATTTTAACCCAAACAATAATAATAATAATATTATATATCTACAAACAAGTAGATAAATAATATTGTTATATTAAATTTAAATTTCCCTATAAATTCGATTTTTGAAACTAAAATATAAATTTTATAAACTTTTTTTTTTCCATATAAAATACATATCATAATCAACATATCATAATCAACTACTTGTAATTCATTGTATGCTATAAATTATATAGCCTTATCTGAAACATTCAATATAAATTCATTATAAATTATTTAGTTATATTAATGATTTATTTTTGAAACTTATAATTCATAGTATTCCAACTATCCCACAACTGTAACCCACCTGGCTATAAGTTATATAACTTTATATGCAACATTCATTATAAATTATTTAGTTATATTAAGGATTTATGTTTGAAACTTATAATTCATAGTATTCCAATTAACCCACCTAGCTATAAGTTATATAACATTTTATGCAACATTCAATATAAACTCATTATAAATTATTTAGTTATAGTAATGATCTATGTTTGAAATATTATTTGTTGATTTCTTACTTGATAAATTCCTTATCATTTCATAATTCTTTTGGAAAAAACTTAAAAGAAAAGTTATAAAAGAAATAAAAATAACCCTAACAATAACTTTGGAAATCACTTTAAACAGTTATAAATTAATTTTTTTTTGCAAGCCTATCAAAGAATCCAACACTACTTGTAAATTCGCATACCTCATAGACTTAAAATTTGTGATAGAAATGCAAATGGCAATTATATATATATGTATTGTTGAAACAGTGAGAACTATTTTCCAAAGATAAGCTACGGAGGTTTCTCTATCCCAAAGTTTATGCAACTAATTAGCAAAGGATATGATAGTTTCAATCAACTCCTATTATTTTGATTTTTTTGTTGATACAAATCAACCCAAAATAGCCTTAGTAACAAAACGTCAAGTTTTAGTTTACCTTTGACTATGTTGAACATCTCAGAAATATGAGGGTTAAAGAGCGCACACATAGACATTTTGATGTTATGTTTGGACGCCACAAGCTCCTAAGCTTGATTTTTGAGGTCACATATTTTTCATAGTCATCTTTGGTGACAAGATAGATATCTTTTTCTTGGTCTAATGATCTAGAATCAACCAAATCTGTCTTTTTATCATCATGCATTATCCATTAGGAGGGTGAAATATATTATTTTTTTTTAGATCAAATAACTTGTTTTAATGACTTGGGTAGGTTGAAGTACAACGTTTTAACGCTTACTGAAGTTTAAAGGTGTGTCCTTTGAAGCTCTTTGACTCGGATTTAATGTTTTCGAATATATTGCTATACTCTTTGAATGATCAGATACAATATATTGACGAGGACTAAATAATTAGTTTTCATTTGTTCTCTCTCGATATGGTCGTATTTCAATTTGCTCTTAGTTGCCTTCATCTTGATTTTGTTGGGGTTTTACATCATGATGTTCCTATTGCTTTTGGATTTTCCACTGTTGAATGGAAGGTACATTATAGCCAAGTCACGACACTCTCAACGAAGCTCTTCAAGATACCGCTCTATGATTTTTGGGAAGGTTCATCAAGAATACTCTTTCAAAAATCAGGCAAACACATGAACATGAACCATATAGAAGGATGCACATTTATTTACATAAGTATCACCAATTGATTTACAAATTCGTGCTCAAGGAAGTTCTTAGAGGAAAAGTGCTACATGGAACCTTGCTATGATGTGGAAACTTACCTCAGTATCTAATATTTAACCTGTTCAAACCACACCATACATGATCCACAACCATGTTCAAGAAGCTAACAATTGAATAAGTGCTAATAAAAACAATTTAATGAACATTTTCAGCCGTGAAAGAGCACTATGAATCAAGAACAATGACCTCTAATCTCTAGGACATTGATCAACAAAATGATTTACAAATTCACTTCTTTGGATCAAAATCGGTGATCATTATATCCATAGTCCACCGGTGATCATTATATCCATAGTCCTTTGCTTCCTAAAAGAGAACTTGCACTTGATAGAACAACATTCAAGCTAAGTTGACCCCACCTCTCTACTAGAATCTTGGCAACAAGAATTGGTAATACTCATGATCTGATTTCATGCATCCCAACATGTATGGTTCCTTATGTTTTCAAAGGCATTATCTCTTTGATTTAATGTCCCATGCTATCCCAAATACACACATTATTTCTAGTTTATATTGTGAAATCTCTACGAACATGCTCTTTTGTGGGGGAGCTACCTTACTCAAAATTACTTTTGGTCAAATTGTCTAACTGGTTAAATAATTTTGTTTGAAATTGGATAATAAAGCAATATATATATATTTGGTCACTAGTTTTAATCAATAATATCTGTCTTTTCTGCTTGTGTTCAAATCCTTCTTGTAGATGTTTGTGCTTTCTTGAAGAGAAGGAAATGACTCGAGGAAGACAAATGGATTAGAAAATTTGACACAATCATGAGACATGCTGTGTGGGAAGTTCACTCACAAATCTATTTTTGGATTATATTCTCAATTCCATGCACATGATCTTCTTAAACACTTTCATTTTTGAAAATCCTAAGTTGAAATTAATCGCATACCTTGAACGGTTTGTTTATTTAGGTACAAGTATGGAATTGGAATGACACGCTTGATTTGAACTAGTGAAGAGATGAGCATGTCATGTTACAAAATAATTTTCAGAGTTGGGAAAGGTAGAGAGTGAGTAAATATCTTCTCACAACTAGAGCAAAGCACATGATGGGTAACAAATGGAAGCTCGTTCAAATCCTTGTTCCCTGGAGAACAAGGATGCAAAGATGAGCTCATTGTTTTCAGAAAGTAATTATGAGAGATGCAACTCTCAGCCAACACTAGCACCGAATCCCATCTAAATGAAATAATAAGTGTACATTCTTTCACATGGATTAGTCTTTTCAAGAGGCCGCAAACTTCTTGTTGGATGTTATGCATAAACATTTTAAAGTTGTTGGAAAAACTTACATTCATGATCTCTTTCTCAGTTTACTTTCTTTGTTGACTGCATATCTTTTATCATCATTTATCCAAGGTTTCTTTTTTCAATTGCAACACTTTTTGGGCCAAGTTCATCTTCTAATTCTAAATGCGTCTCTTCTTTTTCTTTCCTCGTCATATTTTCACTTGGAGGGAACTCAGTCTCTAATTTTTTTTTCTTATAATTCCTAATTATATATAATGATATACAAACATCTCACCTTTGCTTGTCTTTTACATGCAACATCTTCACATTGGATATAGGATGGAATCACCTTGCATCTCTTTATTAGCTCATGATCTAAACAAGGGGTCTCTTTTCAAGCATTAATCAAAACTATTTTGGAATATTGTGACAACAATCAAACCATGAATTAATAGAGTGGTTAATATATGATCACTCTTGCATGTTAGTTGGTGAGAAGATCCTATGTAATGGGGAAACCATCCACACACTAAGTAGCTTCTTGCGTTAAAGGTGAAGTGTCAAAGTATAAAGGTTCAAGATCAAAAGGGATAACTTTATCTAGCTAGGTGCAACAAATATACTAAATAAATCTCAATAGTTGGTTGTCATCCCCTATCAGGAAAAAACAAGGCCAGCGCTTTCCCCATCCACTTGGTATTAAGAATATACCAAATAAACTAGGAAGGAATGGGAAAGAAAGTTTGACTAGACTATGGGACATGAAAATATATTTGTCGGGGCGATGGACGCTCACTAGCAGTAGAGAAAGGTCTGTGACGTTGTCGTGACTTGAATGGGGCTATGGACACTCGCGAGTAGTGGATGAACACTTGAGAGATATACACATATACACACATGGTGAAAATATTTTTATATCCCAAACCTATATTATCCCCATGACATAGATACTAGTATGAATCGTCAACGTAGTTTAAGGAAATAAATCTCACCATCATTCATCCTATGATTATATCAGACAAGCTCGACTACCCAACATGCAAGCATCACTAGTGAGCCCACCACAATGAAATATTTTAGGTAACTATTTCACATTAATTCCATAATTTATAATCTTTAAAGAAATTATATGACCCTCTACATTTTTCGCTCATAATTTAGATAAGATTAGAAGATATTTAGCCTTCACCCAATGTTTCGCCATTTTTTGTGCACGCATAACAACCTCCCTAATTTATTCTCTTTCCTTTCCCCTAAGAGAATAAATTAGGCCCCCCGAGTAAACATTTCTACTAGAAAGACTCTTCTACTCTTTCATGCAAATGGAAAATCCCAAGTCTTTCTTCTTACTCTTTGTGCTTTACCACTTGCAGTGTTTCTTCAGATCACTATGACATGCCAATAAACAATATCAGTGAGTTCCCTCTTTATTTTTCTATACATAGTGTATCGATGAATATCCTTCTTCCTCCGTTGATATATCCAACACTGGAAAACTTCCGCTAAACTTTTCCAAAACACAAATCTTTATCACCAATGAAGTTCATGTGACCAATGCTGGTACACCAGATATTTTCACACGATTTTCCCTGACATGTTAAAAATTACATTGGATTACTTCCTCCCATCCTCGCTAATACATCACGTATCATCATGGATCCTCTCATTTTCACCAATTCATCACATATCAACAAATTTCCTTCATTTGTAATTGATACACCATGTATTAGTGAGGTTCATCTCTCTCTCTCTCTCTCTCTCTCTCTCTCCAACACACTCATTGTCGACAAATTCCATGCTTATGTCATCGATGTGTTATAAAAAAAGACATTTACCACCCATCGAAACTAAGTGTACCGAAGATGATCCTCTTTTCCTCACTGGCATACACCTTGTCAGCAAGATACTCCTTCATCTTGAGACCTCTCTTATTCTCCTTCATCTCAGATCCTTCTCGTTGCACCCGCCAGTCAGGTTCCTATCATTTTCAATAATTAAACACTCCATGAATAACTGGATAACTAATGATTGCTTGACTACCTTTCCGAATCTACTTCATGTTTTATTCATGATAGATTATGTGTGTGTCACCAACAAATTTCATTAAACATATCATGTCGGCGTGAACATTTTGCGTGAACGTTTTGTGCCTTCTTGATTTTATGAATAACCTTGATCATGGAAGTGTTTTCTATGGATAGATGGGTTAATTGCATCATCTACAGGGAACAATTTGGCTCTGAATTACATCTCAAAGAGGAATTGGTACTCTTGTCCCATACTAAGTGGAAAGTGCTCCAAACGTCAGTTGGCTATTTTTGGGAGATAATATTTCTTATCCATTGGCATATTACATTATTTATAATGTATTGATTAGGATCCTATATGACATATATTCCATAGGAACCAATGGAATTGAATTCGGGAAAAGAAGTAGCAAGGACGTGGTCCAAAATTTCATTAAAAAATGTCTTTGCTCACAATTTTTGGTATTGGTCAAAGTGGAGTTTTCACTTCTAAAATAGACTATATGTGTTTTTTACAGGATTATAGTTCCAATGCCATTGACATAATATAAATATGAGGTCCAAAAGTGTTATAATGATCACAAAGGATTTCCCATCAAGAAATCCTCACTAATCAAGACCTTCATTAAATATGAATCTAATAAAATTATTGAATGAATTTGTAAGCTCTCTCACTACAATATCCTCCTTGTGCCCTCTATGTTTCAAAAAAATACACCTCAATCATACATGGTATGAAAAAGTTATGGACTTTTGAACTCAATCTCTTGTTGTTTCTTGACGGAAAAAAGACACTTAAATTTTTTTCAATTTGTCTTGCTTGAAAGGAAAGTTGTTTCTTAAATCTCCTATACACAAATGAGAGTTGTTGATTAAATCTCCAATACACAAATATGAGTTGTTTATTAACTCCCCGATACACAAATGAGAGTTTTTGATTAAATATTGGATACACAAAGGAGAGTTGTTGATTAACTCTCTGATACACAAATGAGAGTTGTTAATGAACTCTCTGATACACAAAGGAGAGTTATTTCTTAACTGTATGATACACAAAGGAGAGTTTTTTTATTAACTATCTAATACACAAAGGAGATTTATTTTTTACCTCTATGTTACACAAAGGCGAGTTTTTTCTTATCTCTCTGATGCAGGGATATGACCATCCCAAAATGATTTTCCTATTTTGGTCATAACGTTTGAATCAGATACTCATTTCACGCGTTCCTTATACCATTGGAAAGGTATTTATGAGATATACAACTTCGTAGTTCTATGATTTGATAAATTCCCCACCAATTGTTCACATTTTCCAGGATTAATATTTGACACATTGTCAACAACCCTAGTGAACAAAACACCTCAACCAAGAGAAGAGGAACCTAGAATCGAACTTAGGGAAGCGTACAGGAACTATCAATTAGTTAATGTTTCAATTCTATAGGTTCAATTCCATGGTTTTTATAGTTTATTTCTAGTTTAATATGAGGTGACTCATCTATTTCATATTGAATGGTGTTAGGTACCATTGCTAAAGGAAGTTCATACTCAACAATCTGAATCGGTAGGGTGTGAGGGAAGAAAACCATGAAAGCACAATCACCACACATCAGGGAAATTGAATAGTATGAAACAACACTATCACAGACATGATAGATCACCAAATATGATAGAGAAACAACAAAAACAACAATTGTTGCAACGACAAGGGAACAACGAAAGGGAATCAAGCTCGATTAGTCAAAGAAGGATTCTGAATCCCATGATGTTTGAATATGAAACGTGGCGGGAGAAGAGTTTTCCCAATGTTAATACCACTTTCCATGGTGGATTAAGTACAGTGGCCCATAAGTACTAAAAAACAAATTCAAAATGTAACCACATATTATACATTAAATCGTAAACATTTCTAGTTTCCTTGTCCTCTCATCATTACAAAAGAGATAAGGAAATTGTTTTGTAAATGAAAGGTCTTGGGGGAAATTGGAAGGCCAAGAATCATGTTGAACTTCAACAAGGGATTTTATCCAAGTAAAATGGATTTTGGATCTTTGATCTTTCGTGTACTATGACTAAAACTTTTAATGATGACAACCCTGTTTGGTCAAGCTATTTTATGAAAATCTTTGTTTCTCGTGTTGGATGTATTTTGGAATATTCCTTTATGTTTTGGATCAACACTCAGGTTGTGTAAGGATATACTTCATATTGTAGACTACTCTTATGTATAACGACTACATTCTTATTTATGTTCTTCAAAGAATATTTATCTGAATTTGTGGGCATAGAACCATAAATGATTATTTAAATTCTAGAATATTTTTTGTTTGCAGTTATTTATTCATGTTTTCATCTCTAATCTATGATAACTATTTATCATGCCATTGATGAGAGTATGTCTAGTTCTATTTTTACTTTATTTTTACCTTGGTTTCATCCAAACATGTGTATCTTAGATTATCTACATTTCATTCTTTAGCTTATAAAATCTTCATCAGTGGGTCAGGACACAACCGGTAAACCTAGGCTACCAGGAATTGGGCATGCCTTCCTTCACTAACTCAAGATGAGGATGAAAGTTCTATAAAATATTTAATATATTTATCTTGTTTTAGATTTTTCTATTATAACGGTTAATAAAGAAAAGATTGGGATTTTCCTATTATAATACTTAGTAGTTCTCTTTCACTTCAACTTTTTCTATTGTACCCATGAGAAGGCTTGCCTATAAAATGCGCTCCTCTCTCACTCAATGAATAATAAATTGTCATTATTTGTTATTCATTGTGTATTGAGTTTATGGAGTCCGATTTTCATATATGCATGCAGATCAATTGCTATCAAATCCTAGATCCAAGCCAATTTTTTTTCAACCACATTTTTGGTTTCATTTTCATTTTTGCATCCCTCAACACCACTTCCTCCTATCTTTCGCAACAACACAATACATTTTTTGCAACACCCGCAATCTTGCTCCAGAAGTTCCTCTTCACTAGTTCACAAGGATTCTCTTTCACTTTGGGGTAGCAAGGTGTCTCCACCCTCCCCATCTACGTGGCATAACACCAAGAAGCCAAGTGCCTCCACCATCTCAGTTTCAACCACACTCACTGGGCATCCAGGTGTCTCCACCCTCCTATTCTTTGCAAAATCAACAATCCTTTCTATTCCAACATCATTATAGCCTCTGAGAAACCATGGAAATATTCAGTCCATCCACAGTGCTCTCAAACTTAAACAGGGATGCAGAAAGAGAGGACACTTTCTGTTTAAACTGGGAGGAATTAGGCAACCAGAAAGGGGGGCTTCCTTCCTTTGCCAACTCAAGATGAGGATAAAAGTTCTATAAAATATTTAGTATATTTATCTTGTTTTATCTCTTTCTATTATAACGATTAATAAAGAAAATCCCGGGCTTTTCCTATTATAATACTTAGTAGTTTTCTTTCACTTCAAATTTTTCTATTTTACCCATGAGAAGGGTTGCCTATAAAATGCACTCCTCTCTCACTCAATGAATAACAAATGGTGATTATTTGTTCTTCATTGTGTATTGAGTTTATAGAGTCCGATTTTCATATATGCATGCGGATCAAAGCCCCAAACTAGAAATGGATGTCGAGCTAGAATCCAAATGGGTTCTCTATTTCAAACAGTGAGATGCCTGATTGGGACTTCTCATCGGGGACAACCTCTGCTCTTAACAAAGTACGTTTTTTCCATGTAGACATACTAGTAAATCACCTTTTGAAACTTTATTTGTATATTTTCCACCTTCACCCTTGGATTTTGTATATGGAAAACAATGATGTGTGAGGGAGGACATCATATGATATGCATTGAGAGTATAATTTTTTTTAGAAGATTTGGTAGATCCATTTGCAAGTACAAGAGACACTGAAGAATTCATAGGAAAATTATAAGGCCATACATGATCAACACAAAATTGAGAAGTCATTCAAAGTGGGATATATATTTTGGCTACAAGTAAACAAGGAAAGACTACATGTTCCTAGTAATACTATCAAGGCTCTGTGATATGGCCCCTTTGAGGTATTGGAGAAGGTGGGACATAACTCCTATAGAATCATTCTACCCCCATACATGTGAATTTACTCAATAGCGATTGTGGATAATTTGAAACTCTATAAGCCTTCCATGTTGGATTAGGAGAAAGAGAAATTGCTACCTACCATAGAGGAATTAGCACCATATTCTTAGGAAGAGTTGGTAGAGGACAAAATTTTGTAGAAGACATCCAAAACTACAAGACATGGGTAGCATGAACTTTGGTAGATTGGGTTGAAATGATTAATTTCATGTAGATTTTAACCTTGTACAGTTAATTACTACAAATATATTCTTAATACAAACATAAAATATATAATGGAACACACACACATTACATAGAGATCTTACCATGGAAACCCAAACTAGGAAAACTAGCAACTTGTTTAGAGTCATACCTCTAATTCTTTATTCACATTATATCTTCATTATTTACAATATAAAATATATAGGATCCCATGATATACAAAAACCCTAATCCATTGACCTGGATTTTTCAACAACCCTAATTCCTTAACAATAATTGGAAAACCATCGACAAAATCTATGTGCTGAAAAACTGCTAAAAAACAAATGCAAAAATGGACAAAACAAACATTTGGGGGTGGTGCCCCTAAATCCCCACCTACTCCCAACACAATGTAGACACTAGTTTTAGGGATGCAAAGAATATATCACATACCCAACATTCTCCCACTTGTTATTTCCTTTGAATATAGGGGGTTACATTACATAATGAACAATCCAAGGAAGAAATGCCCATTTTTTTTCTACACTAGGAGAACTTCTCGGTGCTCATAAAATTTGTCAATGAATCTGTAATATTATTCAAAGTGTCCACCTTCATCGACAACACCTTATTATCTTCAACCATGCCTCTCACAAAGTGATACTAAACATCAAATTCTTTTTCATTGAATGATAAGTTGGGTTCTTCACAAGGAATATTGCACTCCAACTCTCACAATCTATCCTTATAGCTTGTTGCACCAATCCAATACCTAAAAAAAATATTTGTAACCATCTTTTTTCCTTCCTTACATGGGTGGCTGCCACGTATTCATATTTTATAGTTGATAGTGCCACTATGGTCTATATTTTTCTCATCCAACTGATTGCTCCTCCAAAAAGGTTAAAAACATACCCACTTGTAGATCTTGTAGACATTTAATGATCGATATCTTCATTCGAGTATGCGTCAACAAACCCATGTAGTTCCAACACTCTATCCAATCCTGGTCTTCCTTGATAGCACAATCCATAACTAGTAGTGCCACACAAATACATTAAAACCCTCTTTACTCTTTTTTAATTTTGCTTCCCCAGTTTTGACATATATCGGCTTGAAACTCCCACTACATGTGCGATGTCCAGTCTAGTACATACCATTTCATACATCAAACTTCCAACCACACTAGCATACAAAACATGGGACATGTCCTCTTCCTCTTCATGTGTCTTTAGACATTGATCCATAGATAAATTTACACCTACATGAATAGGAACCCTAATCAATTTACATTCCTACATATTANCATACATCAAACTTCCAACCACACTAGCATACAAAACATGGGACATGTCCTCTTCCTCTTCATGTGTCTTTAGACATTGATCCATAGATAAATTTACACCTACATGAATAGGAACCCTAATCAATTTACATTCCTACATATTAAACCTCTACATTATTGTCTCGTCATATTTCCTCTCATTTAACTAGAGTTTCCTATTTTCTTTATCTCTTTTAATTTCCATACCCAAATGAAATTTGTAGCACCAAGATCCTTCATGTCATATTTAGAGTAAAACTAAGTTTTCACATCCTGTATAATCTCCTTGCCATTTCCTATTGACAACATATCATACACATACAATACCAAATAAATAAGATGATCACTTATTAATTTGAAATACACACGATGATCTTCTTTGCTACTTGTGAATCCAATTCCCAACATATAATTATCAAACTTTAGATACCACATCCTTGGTGATTGATTTAACCCATACAAAGACTTTTTTAGCTTTCATACCAGATATTTCTTTCCCTTCACAACAAATCCTTATGGCCACTTCATGTAGATTTCTTCTTCTACACCCCCTTGTAGGAATGATGTCTTCACATCCATCTATTATACTTCAAAATCAAAAGAAACAACAATAGATTAAATAAATCTAATATAAGTTATCTTGGAAACAAGCGAAAAAAATTCACCAAAGTCAATGCCCTCTACTTAGGAATAACCTTTTCTACTAATTGAGCTTTGCATTTCTCATATTTACCTTATGGATTTGGTTTCTTCTTAAACACCAATTTGTTTCCAATGGGGTTTATTCCAGTTGGAAATTCCATTAGATCCCAAGCCTCATTCTTGTCCAAGGCTACCATTTCTTCAACCATGGCATTTTTCGAGACTTTTCCATCCTATGAATCCACTAGCTCCCTAATAGTTCTAAGATAAAAATCAATAATAGAAAAAGAAAAATTTGAATGTAAATCAGGTGGAGTATACCTTTCTAGTTTCCTTATTTCCCAAACCGATCTCCTCAATACTGGAGTATGCGAAGCTTCTTCTTCTAATAATTGTTCTTCTGTAGAGTTTGATTCATTATCCTTTAACTCAAAATATTTTCTCTACTTCTTCCTCCCTTGGTAGGAATTATTGTTTGACAACATATTTGATTTCTCTAAATATCACTTCTGAGCTATACACTATATTCTTAGTTTCTAAGTTCCAAAGCTTATAACCTTTCATACCATTTGTAAACNATATTTTCTCTACTTCTTCCTCCCTTGGTAGGAATTATTGTTTGACAACATATTTGATTTCTCTAAATATCACTTCTGAGCTATACACTATATTCTTAGTTTCTAAGTTCCAAAGCTTATAACCTTTCATACCATTTGTAAACCAGTAAAGATACATTTTTCATCCCTTTTTATCTAGCTTAATCTTGTATTCATTTGGAACCTGAATATAGGCATCACAACCAAATACCACGAGATGTGTAAGAGAAGGTTTATTAGAAGTTCATAACTCATGTGTAGTATTTTCATCTAGCACTAATGAGGGTGATCGATTGAAAATGTCTGTTTCTTTGTTACATTCAAGTCAACATGTTCGTCTCTTATGTGTTCTATAGCATACTCATTTTTTAGGGTTAATGTGGCTTAATGTTTACGTAATTTTTTTTTTCTTTCATTGGTTGGTGAGATACAAGTTTAATATATTAATGGACGGTCATTAATATTATGATTTAACTTTTAAAATCACAAATTCAATTA
>SNQJ01S0015789.1:85331-102163 GCA_010110895.2 Picea sitchensis
TCCTTGTTTCAAAAGAAAGTCAATG
The DNA here is from genome assembly GCA_010110895.2 of Picea sitchensis. NCBI lineage: Eukaryota > Viridiplantae > Streptophyta > Pinopsida > Pinales > Pinaceae > Picea > Picea sitchensis. The sequence continues at coordinate 85,357 of SNQJ01S0015789.1, forward strand.
ATTGTTTGGAAACCCTTGTGAATATTCTTTTCAGCGTCAAGAACAATATTGTTCTTATTTGATTTTCTTCCTCTTGTTAATAGAGGAGAGGGGTGACAATCTTTATTTCAAAATTTATGCAGAAGAGGTAGGGTTAAGGCAATCCGGGGACTTGGGATTCACAATTTGTTTGGGAATTTTTTTGTAAAGTGTCCATGTTCATGGAAAAAATTATACTTACTAAGTACAATTATCTTGGGGAAGAGTGCAATTGAAGCAAGCAAGAGAAAGAGAGGAAATTTGTATCTTTGCATGTAGAGAAGCTTTTGACATGCAGATTTTAGACGGAAAGAGAAGAGAAGCTAGGTGGGAAGAGGAATAGCCATGATGTGCTTGAAGTAATTCATTGTTTGGCTATTTTTATGCTTAGAAAGAGGTTTGTGTGCCTATAGAAATGGGTTGTAAGCATGTAGTGTGTTTCCTATTGATGAATTGATTCAAGAGTCTTATAAAGGTTTTTGTGAGCACTCCTAGAGTAGCTGGGAGGTTCCTAATCAACTAGGTTGATTGAATCCTTGGAGGGAAGTGGGAAGGCACCACAGAGTATGTCTAGTGAAGGGGGATCCAATTCCTTGGGTTTTGTAGGATGTGGGGAAGAAAGTAGAACCTGGGTGTTGGGGTCGTTGTGTGTGGAGAGTGGAAAACCAGGAGAGCCATATCTCCTTGTGGACTCACAACCTTAGTTCATGGATGACCTACTATGGTTGGGAGGTTCATCCTTCATACACAAAAAGTTCGTTAATTATTAACTAATAAGTTCTCTATTATGTTATGATGTTTATCCTACTATGAATATGGTTTATATGAAATGTTGTTTGTCTGTTGTGTTCCTTCTGGATGCATTCATATTTTTATAAATGTTGTTAGATGAATGAGTAAATCATCATATTGTTTTTCTATAATTTTTGTGGGCCTACTACCCTTTGGTTTTCTTTTATATGTATGGGGCATATCTAAATTCATATTTAGTAGGAAAATTTGTTTATGCAATGACGAGACTCAGCTTGGGGGTTAGGTATGTTACATAATGGTGTTGTTGAAAGAAATAATTACACATTAAAGGAAATGGATAAATATATGATCCAATCTTAAGGATGAATTATTCGTTATCGGGCATAAGCCATCAATTGTGCAAATTACATAGTAAATCACACTCCCATAAAGGCTTTAAACAATATAACACTAGAAAAAGCATGGACTAAAATCAAGCCAAACGTAAGCCACTTTTGTGTATTTGGTAGTGTAACATGGGCTCATATTCTTGATGAGAAAGTGAAAGCATTGTAGCCTAAAAGTAAGAAGTGCAGTTTTGTCAGATATTTTGAAGATATAAAAGGTTACAGACTTCTTCAACCTCATTCCAATGAAGTTGTTGTTATAAGAGATTTAAATTTGATAAAACTCCCTTGGCCTATGATCCTAACTTGACTTTTGTGCCATCTTCGATGTTTGTGCATTTTCTTTTCCTGTTTTGGTTTCTTCATCACATGATGAAAATGAGGATGAAAATCCACCTTCAGTTGCTCACCTTCCTGCGGATGAGTCCATTGAACATGAACATGCACCAATACCACCGCCTCCCAAATGGATCTGTTTAACTCTAGAAGTAGCTAGTGATATTTTCGGTGATCCTATATATCAACATCAAACACGTTCATAGTTTCAATGATTCTATTTTCTTTTGGATCAAGTTTGAGAGACTCGTGATCTAGAAACAGTTGTAGAATCTTTCAACCATCCAAATTGGGACACAACAATGAATGAAGGGTTTCTCTCTTTAATGTTGAATGATACTTGGGATCTTGTACCTCTTCCAAAAGGAAAAAAACTTGTCATATGTAAATGGGTGTATAGAACTAAGTATGCATGATATGGAAGTGTTGGAAGATACAAGGCCCGGTTAGCTTCCAAAGGATTCTCTCAAGTTAAGGGATTTTTTTATCACCGAAAAATCTTTCATAGTATCATCGAAAATGGTTGAATAAAATATTAGTGCAACTCACCAATCAACACGCCTTTAGCAATAACATGATTCATTCAGTAAGTGAGAAAACTATACAAAAAGTCACTGAATTTTTGCACAGTTTCCTAAAAACTTGCATATGCACATATGTGTGTGCAACACAACTCAGTTCGCACAATTTTCTCGGGTTGCACGATTGTTCTCACATGAACTTGCATTGATGTGGAAACAACACATTAATGCATTTGGTCATGCCTCGCCCACTTCCATATAGGGGTGTACCATGATTACAAGATACCTAAATTGGTTTGAAATCTAGCCTTGGTGATATGGAAGGGATGGGTTGATCCAGGTGGATATTGGTGGCCACCCACCTATTCCAACTAGCTCATTTTTACAGTTTTAGTTCAACACGTTCTTCTGTAATTCTTTGTAATTTAGGATTCTACACTTTCAGGGATATATGAATCCCTACACAACTTCCAGGTGGAGATAATTGGCGCCCACCTAATCCAACTGTCTTAGTTTGGAAGTTTTCATGTCAGTACATGTTTCTGTACTTCCAGGGACGTTTTGGGGCCCTAAATAATGTTTTTTTTTTTTTTTCCATAGTCAAAATGTGGATGGAGTCAAAGTTTGAAGGAATAATGTGTTTTTCTTGAAAATACCTTTCCAACGGGCTATCATGTGCCTAAAACAGAGCTCATATGAAAAATTTACAATCCCGAGAAGTTGAAGTACCAACTTACCCATCGGGGCCCACATAAATTTTGGTGTTTCAACTCCTAGGGTTAGGTTTTTGGATGTATAGGGTTTTTTCATTCATGAGTAATGTTAAAAAGGCCTCTAGAGCCTCATTGTAATCATTCTTCTCATACGGATGCGCGTAGCAGCCACATCTCTTCTTAGAGATAACTACCACCATTCGAGCAACTTGTTTTCAGTTCTGCAGTTTTATAGTTTCAGCCTATTTTATTTATTCAATAGAAGTTATTGTTCACTGGATATCTGTTGTTTATCTATGTATCTTTGTGTTATTGTATTCAGTATGTTATTCATTTCGTTCCTCTAATAAATCTGGATTAGTGGTATCAGAGTGGTCTGCTCTTCATTTATTTTTCTTCGTGCATCTCCCTAAGAAGATTTCGGTACAAGAAGTTGGGACTCGAACCATTCAAGCCCTTGCAACATCGACCACTTCGAGCCCGACAAAAACCCATGGGGGATGAAAATAAAGATGATGGAACAGGAGCTCCTTTTAAAATGTTGCTCAAGGAAGCCCTTGTGCGACAAAGGAAAGAAATGATGGACAACTTTGCACATATCCTTCGGTGACTTCCCACAGGGAACGCATCTTCATCAAGTGGCCATGAAACCCCCTTCAAGGTACAAGTAAATTTTGATATTCCATTATTTGAAGTACTGTTAAATGCGGATGTTGTAGATAAATGGTTGAATCTGCTCGAAGGGTATTTTTTGGTCCACAATTTTTCCGATAGGGAAAAGGTTACTTTTTCACTCCTCAAGGTCGTCCCCCGTGTTAAGGACTAGTGGGATACTTACTCTGATAAAAGGGCCATAGAGAAATCTGCAATATTTGGGGTCGCCCCCGCATGGGATTCCTTCATAGATTCCATTAAAGAACAATACTACCATGTTGGAAGCTCCAAGGACCAGTACACAAGATGGACCACCCTGTGTCAAGAAATTAACTATATAGTACCAGATTTCATCAATATTTTCCATAACATGCGCACCAAATTGGGTATCAAATACTCTGAGCGACATTTGGTGCTCAAATACCATGTTTTTCTGCATAGATACATTCAAACAGAAATGGAGTTTCTGGACATCGCATCATTGGGTACAGATTATAGATATCTTGTCAAGATCGAGCATAAATTTAAGTAGAAGAGGGGAGATTTTGGATCTACAAACTCCTCATAGCCAAAGCAGGGAAAAGGGGGCCCCAACCCACAAAACAAGGGACAGAGAAAAGATGTCCACTCTCAGAACAACCATTCCAAGCTACAACACAAGAAGGGTAAAGAGAATTCGAAGAAGGATAAGGGAAAATGGTGTGATTACCATAAAATACCTTAGCACAACATCGAAGAATGTTGCTCCAAGCAGTCACTGGTGGCCGAGCTAAGAGCTTCTGAATCAGAGGCTTATTCTGAATCCAAATCAAATCCAGAAGGAGGGAAGAATATTATCGATGTTGAACCCAGGGCCACTATTGCTACCACCAAAGTCCATCCAAGCGAACCAAAAGAACCAAAGGAAGGGGAGCACCTCTTTCACTTACAGATATGGGTAAAGGGGCCTCTGATTTATTTTATTGTCTATAGCGGCAGTTAGAAGAACATGATCTTAGTAGAGGTCATCAAGCAGCTGGACCTGCCGATGACACCGCACCTGCATCCCTACACCATTGGGTGGCTTTGCCAAGGAAGAGATCTTTGCGTCAACCAATAGTGTCGTATTCCCTACAACAACAAGCCTTTCAAAGACGCTCAGTATTGTGTGATATTGCTCCCCTTGAAGTTTGTGATGTTCTTTTAGGAAAACCATATTTGTGGAAGCGACATGTTGTGTATGAGTCTAGACCCCGCAGTGTTATTATTACTTTGGGTATACAATTGTACAAGATACCAGAGGTAGCATCGCCTACTACGATTTCTTTAATCTCTACTAAGCAATGTAGTAAGGTCATTTCACAGACCAAGAAGTTCGTCTTCTTTGTGATCCGTGCTCATAGTAAGAAAAAGGTCCCAACCACATATGTCGCCTCTACACAGAGCCTCTCTTTGCAGTAGAATCAAGTGGACAGGATCATGGAAGAGTACAGAGACCTCTCCTCACCCACTAGGGTACCGACACACTTCCAAGTCAAGCATCCATGATCCGAATTATTTTCGACACAAAATGAGAGCGAAGATATAATAAAGAAATGTACAGAGATATCTCGGATATCCAATATTATAACATAAATGTATCAGAGATGCAACCATAAACATAGACATACAGTAATACACAATTTTCTCTTAATGAGCCAAAATGTACAAAGACTGTAAAATACAGAGTGAAAGACTCGTTAGAATGGTGACATCTTATCTCTGAGAAGAGATGTGCCAACTACTCGGATCCATGAAAAGATTATTTTATAATGAGGCTCAAAAGTCATTTTTATCATAAAGAAAATACAAAACCCTAAACCTGGAAGATGAAAGCCAATAGTTTTGTGGACCCCGTTTTGGGTAGTTTGGTGTATCAACTTCCCGGGGGCGTAACTTTGGCATATGATCTCTGTTTGGGGCGCACTATAGCTCGTTGGAAAGGTATCATCGAGGAGATTAATTTTTGGGGATAATTAAGAGCCTTCATATGACATTGAGAAGATCGATCCCGAAAATCCTTCATTTAGGCCCTCAAAATGGCCCCGAAAGTTAAAAACTACTAAAAATAGTAAATTGCCAGAAAACTGTTTTGAGCGAGTTGGAAAAGGTGGGTGGCCACCGATATACACCTAGATCAATCCTAAATCCTTAGGAAGAAATGGTCTCCATTGCGCCGAGTTCCTAGGGGATAGGGAAAAGAGTTTGTTGAATCTGCATCTTGATGATTTGCTTTCCTTGTTGGAGAAGTTGTGTTGCTTAGCTTTTTGAAGGTTGTCACGAACATGATGCTGGAAGGGTTGGACATTTTTAAACAGTCTGTCTACATGATATGTTTGTGTGCAGAAGGAATCTTTACGCTTTGTTGTAGTCTTGTCGACCTGCTTCTATTGGATAGAAGGTGCTTGGGCCAAGGCTGTAGTGGTTGCAATATCATTCTGTTCACCTTCTGAAAAGATTGTGAAGAAGATAAATTTTGTAGTATGACATACTACCTTGAATAACTGTTTAGGTGGGACAGTAGTAGGAACCACCTATGATATCCTATAGAGATGACCCACTAGAGTAACAATGACACTACAGAGCTGAGACTCATAGATAGTATGGCGCTTCCACATATATGGTTGGCCCAAGAAAACATCATAGACATCCAACGAGGCAACATCACATAATACCTCATCCTTGAAGGGTTGGATGTCGTATGACAATCGACACTATTGGCTGACATGGAGATCTCATCCCTGGCGAAGCCACCCAATGTTTTATGGTTGTGGGTGTGGTGTTGTCGACAATCCCAACTGTTTGACGACCTCTACTAAGATGAGTTTCTTCTGGCTTCTGCTATCAACAATAAAATGTAGCGGGGTCCCCTTCACCCACACATGTGAATGAAAAAAGAACTCCCCCTCTTAAGGATTTGTTGGTTCTTCAGGTTGAATTGTTGCGGTCGCGACAATAGCAGTGGGGTTTGCGCTGATGATCTGTCTTCTATCAGTATTTTCTAAATCAGTTTCTGAATCAGGGTTCAACTCATTGTCTTTGATTTCAGTCACCAATGACTGTTTTGAGAGACATCCATTGGTGTTGTGCCAGGGGATTTTGTGGAAATCACACCATTTTACGGTGTCCTTCTTCGTCTTCCCATGACCCTTCTTTTCCTCTGTCTTGGACTAGTTTTCGGGAGACTGTTTGTTAGGTATGTCTTTATCATACTTTGGTTGTTCCATATTTGCAGACCCGAACTCCCGTTTGTTATGGTGCTTAAATTTCTTCTCTATTTTAACAACATATCAATAAGAAACATCGAGTGATGATATGTATAGAAAATCCAGTTCATTTTGGATGTATCTATGTAGAGCCCCACGGTATTTTAGAACCAAATGTCGTTCGGAGTCTTTGATACCCAGCTTGGTGCGCAAGGTATGGAAGGTATTGGTGAACTGCAGAACTGCTTGGCCCCTCTCTTGCCGCAATGTGGTCAATCTGATATATTGGTCCTCATAGTTTCCAACAGGGTAATACTATTCCTTTACCGCGTCCACAAAAAAATCCCAAGTGGGATTGGCCCCATATATTCCAGACTCTTCCGTGGAACTTTTCTCCCAGTAAGTTTCCCACCAATGTTTGACATGGGGGAGAGATTTAAGGAGTGCGAAGGTGATATTTTCCTTGTCTAAAAAATGGTGAACAGAGAAATAACCTTCTAGCAGATTTAACCAATTGTCTATGGAATCCACATCAATCTGACCTTCAAATACAGGAATATAAAAATTAACTTGTACCTTGAAAGGAGAGGTGCTTCCAAAGTGGTTGTTTGATGAATATGTGCTTGTTGCTATCAACATGCATTGAAGGATGCAGGAAAAATTCTATGCAGTAGCAAAAGCATTATGGACCGCTATCGACAATGAAATGAATTAGAGCCCCATTTACCGCGGGAAGAGATGCACCGACAGTCAGAAAAACTCTGTGGTAGAAAAAGGTATTTGCCAACCTGGAAAAATGCTCCTTTGGCATGAACACGGTCCAATAATTGGGATACATTGTTGATGAGCATGGGTTACATGTTGATCCAACTAAGATCCAATTCATATGTGACTGGCTAACCCCAACCACACTAATCGATATTAGAAGCTTCTTGGGACTTTCCAACTTATACCAATGGTTTGTGTTTGGATTCTCCCATATTTCATGGGCCCTCAGCCAAGCGACCAAGGGCGGTGGCAGGGAAAATTTTGCTTGGGGGAAGGAACACCAATGAGCATTTGATGATCTAAAGTATCACTTTTGATTAGCTTCAATACTCTCCTTACCCGATCTACAACAATCGTTTGAGATTGAGACAGATGCATCCAACTATGTTGTAGGTGTAGTTCTCACTCAACACGGTCATCCTGTAGCATACCATAGTGATACACTCTAAGATACTTTCTGGAAATACCCCACCTTTTACAAGGAAATGTATTCCATTGTACAAGCCTATCGTCAATCTAAACATTACATTGTGGGAAAGGAGACAATCATCCAAACTGATCACAAGCCTCTGCATTTCATACAAACACATGGGAAGTTGCAGAACGACTTCCATTAGAAGTGGTCCACCTACCTGCAATAGTTCCATCTCAACATCAAGTATCAATAAAGGGACCACAAATCGTGTCGCTAAATTCCTTAGTCAACCTCCAGTAGTTGCCCTCACCACAATACTCCATTCCTGTGGGCATGAGGCATCTGAGTGGCCCCAACTTTATCAGCAAGATCCAAACTTTGCCACCACCTATCATCTCTTGGATACATGCACGAATGTCACCAATTTTCACATTCAGGGAATACTGCTATGTCATCTGGGCCATCTCTATGTTCCTGCAAGTGAGTGTGCAGAGATGATTTGGGAGACTCACTACAGTCGGATGGCAGGGCATTTTGGAATGAAGAAAACTGTGGTCGTTCTACAAAAACATTTTTATTGGCAAAAACTTTGACAGGACGTCAACAAGTATATCATATCTTGCACTACCTGTGTCGTTTCCAAGCCAACCATCAAGAATCAAGGCTTATACACCCCTCTTCCTACTCCCTATAGGCCTTGGGAATCCATATTGATCAATTACATTTTTGGCCTTTCATCTACCAAGAAAGGCAATGATTGTGTATTTTTGGTAGTTGATCGGTTTTCGAAGATGGCCATTCTCAAAGCCATCAAGAAGAGCATCACAATGGTAGATACTGCCAAGCTCTTCTTTAAACGAGTGTGGGTCCATTTTTGGATACAATAGACCATCATCTCCGATTGGGACAACATATTCCTCAACACATTTTGGTCGAGTCTCTGGTCACTGTTGGACACCAAGCTCACTAAATCCACTTCCTTCCACCCTCAAACTGATGGCCAATCAGAGGTCATCAATCGAATGATTTTTCACATAGTATGCATGTATAACTCTAAGAATTTGTGTACATGGTATGAGAGTCTTCCCTATGTTCAACACAACTACAACAGGGCTCTCCATAGCTCCACTGGCCATAGACCCTTTTAGGTGGGGCTAGGATTCCAACCCTTGGGTCCCATTGATGTTGCACTACCTATTGCAACAACATAGACATATTCTTCCCATGTTCAGTCTGAGGCTGACAAATCCACCAGATTCATTGAGCGGATTCAGCACATCCGCTAATAGGTCCATGATATTTTGAAGAAAGGCAATGCTAAATACAAGCAGCGCCATGATCAACATTGAGTACCGCATAAATTTCATGTGGGAGACAAGTTCTGGTTACATTTGCAGAAATAATTATGTATCTATCCCTATCGAAATCTCTGTCCACTTCGCTATGGGAATTACAATATCACCAAGGTTGCGGGTTACAATTATTTTGAGCTTAACACTCCCCCCTTCCTTGGATTACACCCAGTGTTCAATGTGGACCTCCTCCGACCATATTTTCCACCATTATTGGACACCTCGGAGATCAAAGAACAGGTGAAACCAATAGAGATCAACCCTGACTTCATGGAATAAGAATCCACTGATCATATAGTGGACACACAGGTCAAGAGCACTCGCCAACATAGGATCCAACTTTATTGGATTGTCAAGGTAGGGAAGCTCCTGCACCAAGGCAAGTGGCTCACCTAGATCCAAATTCAGCAGAAATTTCTTCACCCGATGGGGTCACTCAATGCAATGGAGACCATTTCTTCCTAAGGTGGACTGATCCATGTGGATATTGGTGGCCGCCCACCTATTCCAACCGGCTCCTTTTGATAGTTTTAGTTCAACACGTTCTTATGTAATTATTTGTAATTGTGGGTTCTACACTTTCAGAACTCTCTGAATCCCTACAAAGCCTCTAGGTGGATATTGGTGGCTACTCACCTAATCCAACTGGCTTAGTTTAGAATTTTTCATGTCAGTACATCTTTTTGTACTTCCAGGGTCAATTTGGGGCCCTAAATAATGTTTTTTTTGGCTTGTCATAGTCAAAATGTAGATGGAGTCAGAGTTTGACAACATAATGTGTATTTGTCGAAAATACCTTTCCAATAGGCTATCACGCGCCTAAAACGGAGGTCGTATGCAAAAATTATGATCCTGGGAAGTTGAAGTACTAACTTATCCATCGGGGCCCACATAACTTTTGGTATTTCGTCTCCTAGGGTTAGGTTTTTGGATGTCTAGGGTTTTGGAATTCATGACTAATATTAAAAATGCCTCTGGAGCCTTATTGTAATCATTCTTCTCAGACAAATGTGTGTAGCAACCACATCTCTTCTCAAAGATAGCTTCCACCATTCAAGCAAGTTGTTTTCAGTTCTGCAGTTTTATAGTTTCAGCCTATTTTATTTATTCAATAGAAGTTATTTTTCACTGGATATTTGTTGTTTCTCTCCATATCTTTGTGTTATTGTATAGAGTCTGTTATTCATTTCATTCCGCTCATAAATCTCGATCATGGGTGGTACCTCCAAAGGGACCCCTTTTCACACCATGAACTAGTTATGCAATGGCTTGCATGAAGCTTATAAATAAAAGCTCAAGACCCGAAAACAAACTAAGATTTTGATGTATTGTTATGCTATTGGATTTTTCTTAGAGAATCCTCATTTCTCCTAAAGCTATTCTAGTGATCATAGAAAAGGCTATCCTTCTCACTTCTTGATAATTTTAGCAAGCAATTATTTACCATTGTTACTCCATTGTTAGAATATGAAGCACTCTATTTTGGGGACCTCAAGGGCCCTCCCAAGGAGAAAGAGGGGACTCATAGTTCCCATTTTTCTCCTAGGTGTTATCAATTCAAAAACCAATTTCCATTGGTAGCTATTACTTGTCTCATTTTCATGTTTTCAATTGAGTTCTATGAATTCTTAGTTTAGTTTATTTTCTTTGTTATTTCTTTTCTTACTTTCTCTATGGTTGATCCACTAATTATTGTCTTTTTGGTCTAACAAGGAAATTAAATGTAGTGTTTTTTCTCACCCAAGTGGAAAAAGAAGCACAACAGATCGGCGAATCCACTAGGGAGTTGGATCAAATTACTCCCCATTTAGGATTTTATAGTGTTTCTTTTAATCATTGGGTGCATGTAGGTGTCCAAACCGGCCTACCCCATCCTCTAGATTGACCAATTGAGTGCATGGGTGAGAGAACTCATTTAAAATTTTTCTTCCTGCAACTTGAATATATTTGCGAGCATATCGAAGAAATAATCATGTAGCTTTGTGAAATTTGTGAATTCTCTCTATTTTCCATTCGTGTGGTCTGTGCAATTTGTGCACTCTGTACATTCTATGCGACTTTCAGAACTAGAACCCACAAACAAATTATTTTCTAATGTATTCAAGTGCAAAGATTCTAGGAGTCAATAAAATAGGTAAAATAAAAGGTCAAATTTCACAGCCATAGACTCTGTTTTCGGTGTAATTCTCAAATATATACCAGTCTCCTACTCTCTTATTTTGGCTCAGTTGTAATAATTTTTTGCATTCATGGAAAATTGTAGGGGGAATTTCACTATATATGATCTTGTGTAACGTACCTAGCCACTGAGGCTGGGCGTTGTCAAACAAAATTCTCTCATTATCAGCTATGATACAACATTGTAGCATCCCCAACCACCTGTTGGGCTATGCCACTTAAAAATTTCGAACTTTGATACGAGTTTAAATTATAAAAATGATTTGTAAATGCATATATTCATACAAAATAATAACATAAGTACGCATGCAACATACAGAGGAAAAACCCATGAAAACAAATGCACAAATATTAATGTAGTAGATGAATTAACACAAATTGACACTTATCTTTGATTAAAACAACACCAAATGCATTGAGACCTTCCACGTTCTTCCCAGCCTTAAACCACACTGCTTATAACTCTCAGCATTAGCTCACCCACGAGATAGGACTAAATGCCCACGGGGTAAATGAATTCCTAACTAGGATAAGGTATCCCAAACAATAGGAAAACACAATCACATGTGCTAACTCGAACTAACAGCCTACAATCCCTCATTCCCCGCATGCATGTCCCACCCTAGGAAGTGTACCCCTTCTCTGCTCAATAGTCCCTCGGTTTCCGCACTTCCATTCCAAGGCTTCAACAATAGGCCCGACATGAAGTCTCAGATCCATGTAGCTGTAGTTTGGCACCTTCGAGGATCAATTCCCAACAGTTCTCTCACCTGGAGAGAATTCTCACAGGCCTGACAACCCGCTTCTTCAGTGCAACTCCTAGCTAACTAATGTACATGTACAGGTATCATAATAGTAGGGTACAGGTGACTACTAAGTGAGTGCAACATCATCCGGGTAGATTAATGAATGGAAAATGAATTATGTCTCTCTATATGTATACATGTACCCAACCTGGCACTTGTCATTTGGGAACTACCTGTAAGTTTTAAACCTGTCAAGTAAAGAAATGCATACAGATCCTTTAGCAAAACACAAATTAATCAATGGCTCATACACATAGTACACAGAGATTTACGTTGGAAAACCTTAACCGGGAGAAAACCAACCTTCCTTGGTGTCGCACCTTTTAACTCTTAATTGTATTGATTTCACCATTCACCATACAATATATACAATGTTTTAGGTATTCTGTAGCTACCAAAACCCTAATCCCTTAATCCATGATTAATTTAAAAAACCACTAAAATAGCAAAAGCCGCCCACACACACACATGCAAAGAATATAACACATACCCAACATTCTCCCACTTGTTGTTTTCTTTTCATACAGGGGTTCACAGGATTACATAGTCAACAATCCAGGGAAACAATGCCCATTGTTACTCTACACCAGGAGAACTTCTCTGTGCTCATAGACTTTGTCAATGAATCTGCAACATTTTTCAAAGTGTCAACCTTTTCCAGCATCACCTTATTTTCTTCAACCATGTCTCTCAAAAAGTGATACTGAACATCAATATTCATGGTCTTCGAATGATAAACAGGTTTTCATTGACAGGAAGATTGCACTCTTACTGTCACACTCTAATGTCATTGCTTTTTGTACCAACCCAATACCTGAACACAATCTCTGTAACCATACTGCTTCCTTGATTTCATGAGTGACTATCATGTATTCAGCTTTTGTAGTTGAGAGTTCCACTACAGCTTGTTGTTTTCTCATCCAACTGATTTCTCCTCCAAATAGGTTAAACACATACCCACTTGCAGATCTTTTGTGATCTATATCTCCAACCCAGTGTGCATCAACAAACCCATGTATGCCCACCACTCTATACAATCCTAGTCTTCCTTGGTAGCAAAATCCATAATTGGTAGTGCCATGCAAATACCTAAAGACCCTCTTTACTGTTGTCCAATGCTCCTTCCATGGTTTTGACATATACCCCCTCAAAACTCCCAATGCATGTGCAATGTTCGGTCTAGTACAGACCATTGCATACATCAAACTGTCAATTGCACTAGCATACAGAACATGGGACATGTCCTCTTCTTCTTCCTGTGTCTTGGGACACTGATCTGTAGATAACTTTACACCTATAGGAACAGGAACCTTGACCATTTTACTTCCATGCATATTAAACCTCTGTAATATCGTCTCAACATGTTTTCTTTGATTCAACGAGAGTTTCATGTTCACACAATCTCTTTTAATCTCCATTCCCAGAATCAAGTTAGCAGCATCGAGATCCTTCATGTCAAATTTGGAGGATAACTGTGATTTCACCTCCTTGATAACATCCATGTTATTTCCTACCAGCAACATGTCATCAACATACAACACTACATAAATGAAGTGATTACCAACCTACTTGGAATATACAAAGTGATCAACCCTGCTTCTCACAAATCCCAATCCAAGGATGTATGTGTCAAACTTTTGGTACCACATCCTAGGTGATTGCTTCATACCATATAGTGACTTCTTTAGCTTACATACCAACTCTTTCTTTCCCTTCACTACAAAGCCTTCTAGATGCTTCATGTATATTTCTTCTTCTAGATCCCCATGTAGGAATGTTGTCTTCACATCCATCTGTTCCACTTCAATATCAAAAGAAGCAACAATAGATAAAATAAATCTAATATAAGTTGACTTGGCAATAAGAGAAAAAATATTACCAAAGTCAATTCCCTCTACCTGGGAATAACATTTTTCTATTAACCGAGCTTTGTATTTCTCCACTTTTCCTTCTGCATTAAACTTCTTCTTAAACAACTATTTTCTACCAAAATATTTTTTTCCAGTTGGCAACTCAACTATATCCCATGGCTCATTCTTATCTAAGGAATCTATTTCTTCAACGATGGCCTTCTTCCAGAGTTTAATATCCTATGAATTCACTACTTCCCTGACAATTCTGGGATCATCATCAGTAATCGATAAAGAAAAATTAGAACAAAAATAAGGTGGACTATACCTTTCTGGTTTCCTTATTTCCCTCATTGATCTCCTCAATACTGGGGTATGAGTTTCTTCTTCTTATTCTTATTCATCTTCTTCAGATGATTCAGATTTTGAATCATCCAAATCAAACTCTATTTTCTCAGGTTCTTCTTTCCTTGTTAGGAATTCTTGTTTGGAAGCATCTTTTACCTCTCTAAAAACAACATCCCGACTGTAAACAGTCTTCTTATTTTCTGGGTTCCAAAGCTTATAACCTTTCACACCATCTTTATAACCCATAAAGATACACTTTCAACTTTATTATCTAGCTTACTCCTATTTTCCTTTGGAACATGTACATAAACATCACAACCAAACACTCTAAGATGTTTAAGAGAGGGTGTCTTACCAGTCCATACCTCATGTGGATTTTTATCATCCAACACTAATGAGGGTGATCGATTGAGTAGGTAACATGTTGTACCTACTACCTCTGCCCAGAATTATTGTCCTAACTCGACACCACTAAGCATGCTCCTTTCTTTTTCCATTAGTGTCTTGTTCATCCTTTCTGCAACTCCATTCTGTTGAGGTGTGTGTTAGCACTCTATAAATTTTGTCCAACTGATATACAAATGACAGAGGTAATTGTTTCAACCATATTTAAAGCTAGGCACTAGCCTGCTTAGCTCAGAGAGGGATCTCTCGTATCACTTGATACTTCTTTGGTAATGAGTGGCTAGATTTAGTTTGTTTTGGGGGTTTTTATAAAGTTGTTGGCAATAAAGGGGAGGGACACTTAGGGATAAGGAGTCGAAATTCTGAAAGCGAATGAAGACAATGACCGAACGATAGAACTCTCCAGAGGATAAAGGCTAGCTGAGGCAATGAATTTGAGTTGTAAATTGAAATTTGCAGAGTGTAAGAGGAAAGGGTAAAACACATAACTACATCAGAGCATTACTGAAGTGAATTCTAAATTAGTTAAGAATAAATACACACAGTTTAAATTTCTTAAACCGAGAGCATCATAAGATGAATTCTAATCTTTTAACTATCCAATTTAATCAGAAGACAGTGTAAATGGAATTAAATAACACATGAACTACATACAATGAAAGGGGACAAAACTCATATCACCACCATTAGAATCTTTTCATAGAGACTTCAAAATCTTCTGCATATGTATTCAGTTCAGCTTCAAAAAATTATAAAGTTCTCCTGTTACGAGGGCAGGTCCCTCTCTGGTAAGTCCAACCTTCTATTATATCCTTAAACAATATATATAGATAAGTTACATATGGATTTAAAAATGGATCATCTTCCCCCAGATTTAAAAATATTTATCAGTTACAAAGGGAGTAACATACTAAAACCAAGCTCCTACTTTCGAGGGAATGTTATAAACCAAAACTGACATATTCGATATTTTTACCTTGAATGCCACTTGTCTGCATTATCACAAAATTCCCTGAAAACGTACTTAATTTAGTTTGTATTTTATTTTAGGTTTGCAATCTCTTCCTTTAAGGTGTTAAGCCAAGCATGCTAGCTTTCTCCAGTACCTTCGACCATTTAAGCTTCAGTCTCCTTCTTTTGTCACTTATTCCTATTGCTTTCTCCAACTTGCATGTAGGACCCATCTGCATATCCATTAATGATTAAATCCTTCATGATAGGATTTAGTCTAATTCCTTCACCTGATCCTGGTTCATCTGCAGGCTCTGTGTGAAATTTTGTTACCAATATTCGTGCATCAAGATTTTATTTCTTCTTCATCGATAATTTTGTCAGATTATTTGAACATCCCAGTTTGCTGAAGGTCGTTGGATCCGTATTCTCCATTTCCTACGAAGTCCCGAGACTTGGAGTCCAAAAAAAATTGTTATAGTGATTGTTGATATTATGGTAGCTGCGGGAGGTATTTACCTCCACATGTAAACCTAACGAGAATAAAATATTTCGAGAAGCAAGAAGAAACCCTAATGAGTTGGCTAATAATCCTAGAAGACAAGTCAGCTTAAGAGGATAAGTTGTATTAGGTTATTAGCCTCCAAGAGAAGAATTCAGCTAGAAGAAATATTACATACTAAGTAAATAGGCACCCAGAATGAGAAGTCAGCCCAGGCAGCTAGCCAGAATTAGTATAAATACAGGAGGCCAGTCTTCATTCTGGTAGGCATTCTCAGAACTGCAGATCTCACTTATGCGCACTGCAGTTAGCTAGTTTGTGCGCAAGTTTAGAGGAGAGATTTTGTTGCAGCTACTACTGCAGAGCTCACTTGTGCGCACTATAGTTAGCTAGTTTGTGCGTAAGTTTGGAGGAGAGTTGTCGTTGCAGCTGCTGCAGCTAGCAGATTACGTTTTGGCTTGGATTATCTCTTGGTTATGGTTTGTGTAAGTTTTAAACCTATGAAGTAAAGCAATGCATATAGATTCTTAAGCAAAACAAAAATTAATCAATGGCTCATTCACATAGTACACAGAGATTTATACCGGAAACCTTCAACCGGGAAAACCTTTCTTATATTCATTATAT